>JAZGTK010010247.1:0-16548 GCA_036877625.1 Ambastaia sidthimunki | reverse complement strand
AAAATACTTAGTCTTCATTTTAGACCATATATTAAATTGTTTTTCTTGCACTGTTTTCTAAATAAATACTACTTGTACTTATATCTAATGTAATTACCTAGTGCAATGACATTTGTGTATTTTAAAGTGTGTCTTTATTGCTTTTATTGAATACTTTTTGGGGTCACACACATACACGTGAAATGCATGAGGGGCTACAGTACCTGCAGCGCGCTGAACACGATGGCAGGCTGGCGGGGTGCCCGCGTGGCTGTGTTGTTAACCTGCTGATTGACTACCTGCAGTAACCTGGAGTAGTCAGTAGGGGGAGTGATGGTTTGAGTGCCCACATACTGAACTGAGCTGAAGGCGTCTGTGCTCTGGCCCAGATCATGGAAACGCTTTTGAAGAAGCGTGTCCGCTTGCCCCGGGACAGAGCCATCTGTATAAGAAATCAAATCTGAATTGTGTGGAAATCTGCTTTATTTTCACAAACTCATTTATCAAAAGATACATTTTACAAAATCTTTATTGTATGTACGTATACAACTTGTCGTTTAGCTGACGGTTTTTGTTTGTGAGTGTTTACGGTATTGGGTCAGATGATTCACATGGGAATAAGATGTTTGCTTAAGGGCGGAATAGTAATTGAGCAAGATTGTATTCTTAGTAACTCTCTGTACCTGCGTCATCCCACCTGAGGATTAAACCTGCAGTCAGCGTGTTAAGCAAGTAGATACTTAACCATTAGGCAACCTCTAATGGTTTTATTTATTTCAGCTATGATGCGAAACCCCTCTTTAAATTAGAAGTAGAAGGCGACTGTTATTAATTCTGACAATATGTTAAAATACAATATTCTATGTGGACTTTTATTTTTTTAAATGTTACATTCTGTTTGCTCAGGCACTTTAAATGTCATGTGAGCACAACTGCTCATTTCTTAAATCAAAACAAACATTTGAAATGTGAAAACCACATTGATTTACTGTAGCCATGAAATAGAACATAATATTTAAAAGCATAATGCTAGGGTGTTTTTCTACTGGTGTATTAATTAACATATAATGGTATACTATACAGTAAATGTATTATTAGGAGATAACAATGTAACGTATTGGTTAAACATAAACAAAGCAGAGTAGCATGTTGACCACACAGTCAGTTCAACAATAACCTCAGTGTTGTTACGTGTATGTGCTTTGTAGGGTAAAGTGTATATAGCCACAAATATCCGGAGTTATGTAAGAGCAAAACTAAGTTTACGTGCTGGGCTCTGGGTTCACAATGCATATCAAATGAGACCTGCTTAGTGAACTTACTATTCTTTAAAGTTAATTACAGTTAACTATTATACTATACTAATAATTAATGTTATAGTTATGTTATAGTTAACATGTTAAATGACGTGCTTGCAAACTGACATTGACACAAAGGAAATTAAAATAATATAATTCGGTTTCCATACCAGTTATTTTATATTTATATACACACACACATATTTTAAATATATATTTGCAAATATATTATAAATATATATTTGCAATACACTATGCAAAACCTTTGACAGGTGTTAATTTCATACCCCGAATAAATTACGCTGGAAAGAATTACAATTCTCCTCACTTAGCAGAGAGAAATAAAAGCAGTGTCAATAAAAAAGCAAAGCATGCGAGGCAGCCTCTGCAAATTTTCCTGCAACATTCTTCACCAGTCTAAAATTTTGGTCTTTTCAATGACCCCCTGGCTATATGTAAAAGCCCCACGTGGGTGTGCAGACCTATGTTTAAGAAAAAAATTCCTTTGCCTTGGGCTAGTCACAAGCAGCCTTTGGCAACAATTTGTATTAAAAAAGCACTTTATCTTTTGTGCATCTTTGTATGACTAATGGCTTGGTAATCACAATGCAGCTCTTTGCACGCTCTGTTGGTGCTGACTTACCCTGACCCAACAGCTGTGTGCGAGAGGTCTCCTGGAAAACTATTACAGCGGGCCCCAGGCTGGACAGAGGAACATCCAGCCCGCAGCGGCTGGAGAGTGCCCGCAGCTCGGGGGTAAAGTGCTTCAGGTATGCGGCCGACGCGCTGCCGAGGAACTGGAACATGTCGTTGTGCAGCCTCTCGGCCCGCGTACGGTAAACGGCCACATCTGACACGGCCAGAACCTTCAGCAGCAGGCGCATCCGGCGGTTCTGCTGGCTGGCGGCACCCAGCAGGCCCTCCGTATCCAGAACTATTAGTTTTAGGCGCGGGTCATAAGCAGCCCACACGCCCACCGTGCAGGAGGCCGGGGAGGGTGACGTGGCAAACACCTCCTCCCCATTAAAAAGAACATGATTGAGGGTGTGGGACTTGCCGTCGCCTGTATTGCCGAAGATGGAAAGAACTTTGACACCTTGGGCGGCACTACAGCCCAACCTCTGCAAAAAATGGGCTTCGTTCTTCACCTGGGTGAGAGAAAGAGCATGTGAAACTCTCCATATAGAGACAAATCATGGTTCAGAGCTTTCAGATAGAAGCACAAAGGTCATGGGTTCGATTACCAGAGGATATAATGCAATATCTCAACCAACATATATAAGGAATTTAGGGAAAAGCTGTATCACAATGAAACTAACTAAACACTTGAGACAGCTGGCTGACAGCAGGGACAATCCTAAATTTAACCTGTCCAGGGGGTTTCCAATGGGGGATATACTGGGATGGGCTCCAGCACTCCCAGTCACGCTACATACTGTATAAGCGATATGAACGAATAGCATTGCAGGGGGTAACATTTGATTAGTGCCTTCCATGTAGTCTAATTAATACAGGACCTTTGGTTTGATGTAGAAACTATTACCAACAAAAGAAGACACGCATATTCAGAAATAGCTCTATTGAGCCCCACCCATATCAGGCACAGGCATGATGTCATCAATATGAGTCAATCCAAAGTCTGTGGACCTCTATACATTTTCTATCTGAATATACATACACTTCAGATTATCTACATCCCTATTAACAAACTGCATTAGCATTTCATAGCATTTGATTGCCATAATCTCTTAATGCCTTTCTGCAAAAAATAGGCAAAAATAAGCACTCTTGTGTTACATATATAATACAGTGATGGTATCAAATGGTAATACCGTATTATATTGAATTATTACCACATTTCAGACACAACAATATTACAACGAATATCACATTTTTACTGTGGTACCCATGGCGTGACTATAAATAGCACATGGTATTATAACAATAGTGTAATGTTTATAATGTTTGTAAATAACATTTTTTGTTGTAAGAAACGGAAACATGCCTTCTTAAAGAACAAATCTAATAATAGATTCTAAAAGAGCACAATTACTCTTTATGATCACATACAATCATTTAGGAAAACGTTTATAAATTATACTAGGCCACACTGTGTTGACAAGTACAGTATACACTCATCATCTACTGTATCACGTGGCCTTACTGACTCACAAACCTGAAATTATAAATGTATGCGACACCACAATAATGATAATAAATAAAAAGAAAATAAATCGATCGACAATAATCGATCAATAACATTCACAGGAGGTCAGAGGTCAGTCCTGACCTAGGCATTGTGGCTGACATCAATAAAGCTCTTGAAAACTTCGATTTTAATTCGGTAACACTAACAGCCTACGGTAAGTTTGTCTGAATATTATTTACATCATGCATATTGTTATTAAGTATCACCAGACACCAAACTGACAACAACTGACATTAATTTCATTACGAAACAAACGATCAAAAGGTACAGAAACAAAGAAACGGCATGTTTGTTTATGTCATAGCTCGGCGGCTAACGCAGAAGCTAACACAAACAAACCTGCAAGCTTTCGTTTTCATCCACCAGAAGAAAACTCCGTCCATTGTCCGTCTCCTCGTCCGGTTTAACAGGCCCGAGAGAAATGTCCTCCATCTCCTTCAGTAGCATTTCGGACATGCTGAAATATTTAAAATCATCACAACTGTCTTGAAAGCTGGCTTAGAAATGTCCCAAGACCGCCGCTGGGTGTTTTAAATGACCTCCAGAGGGCGCTGTTGTTGCTTTAATATTTGCCTGCCATTCATAAGCCGTTGTTGTTTATTATAGAGCTCAAACTAACGCCTTCTAGTGGCAATTCTGATGAACTGAGGTCAGCCGGTTTTAATGTGTAACAGAAGTTCAGTACCGTAGCAATCAAGTCAATAACAAGCAAGTCTCTGAAACCACTTTTTATGTAAGATTTTATCATTAGAAAAATAAATTATTGTAGAAATAAATACAATAAATACTTCATAATGACTTGTGTTGCTTACACAGTGCAAATTAGTTTTTTAGAAGCCCATTGTATCATGCAGATTTAAGGCTAAATAAACGTAATTCCTATAAAAAAGACACGTTTTCTGATCTGTAGTGATCTCATATGAATCAACAGGACGTTCTCTATTCAGAGACATTCTGTGAAGCTTGCTAAGGTTCATTAAATATTTGTTAGCAGGGATCTATAAATATCACATGTCACAGAATGCCTTCAAAGTGGTGCCATTACAGTTAACTGGACAGGAGAGCCCTTTATAGTCACGTCCCTTTACTTTAGAGGTCAGTCAGGCCTGTTGTCATAACATTTGAATATGAGTGATCAATGCATTCTTATTGCATAAGAAACACATTGATGTAATTGTCTATAAGTACTTCAGTTATGGTATTTTCTATGGGAACTATAAATCAACACACAGTTTTTTGGGGGGGTCAAGGTACTTTATGGTACTTTAAACATTATGGTCAGGGAGAGATCTCATGCTACCCCAGATGTTTGCTTCATGTAGTGCTATAGTAGTGCCAATGCAACAACTTCAGAGTATTCAACACTACACATAATCAAAATCACAGTAATAATGTTTGGTCACAACACACACACACACACACACACAATAGTGGGAAGATAGTGTAAAGCTACTTTGTATTAGATTAGCATTGGTAATACTTGCTCTGATTATCTTTCATTTTTAAGACATGCATTGTAAGAATAACAGATATGAAAATTGTGTAACATTCCTTTGAATCATATTTATTTGACAACTTTATTTATATACAACTACATTATTTCCATTATTTATAAGTCAAAGAAGCTACAAACATGAAAGCAAAAATTCTGACAGACTGACAGTTCAGTAATCCAAGCTTGAATTTACAGTAGATGTTTTGGCTTATCCATACAAAATATAGGCGGGACTTGTATACAGTTAAACGCAATGCATTGTTATATTTGTAGTGCAGGTACCGCTTGTCTTGGGTGAGCGTGTGAGATAATAAACTACATTTCCCTACATTTGCCATCAGGCGGTCGCGCTCCTATTGGCTGGATCCTCCAGCCGCAGCCCCAGAGAATGAATGAAATTGAAATTGCTGGTATATTACATGTACAATACCGGGGATCTGCAGTCTAACATTGTATCATTCTATATCAAAATGGCCACAGCGGTCCAAAATCCTCTGAAATCGTAAGTAAAATTATTTATATTTTAATGCTCATTAGAATCCGTGTCATGCAACAACCAGCTTTCGTTTCAATTTACAAACATCTTTAAAGTATAAATTGCCGGCGAGGTTTAAACTGTGAGTGCATGTTTAAAGACAAAAAAAAACATCATGCACCCGACGACATTTTGTCATGTGGAGAAATACGGCATGTTGTAAAGTGCAGGGTCTCGGGTATCATTTCTGCATATGCACCGTTATATGGAGTAATGTTGAAAGAATTGACGTGACCCGGCGTCCCTGGTCAGTATTGATCACTGTGAACTTAAGAGTTGTTGTTATTGAAAACGGAGAGTTACCGAGTCACGGAAGAGGAAAAATGATACTTTAACATTTTGCTTCCGATTTTGCACCTGTGTGCGTTAAAATTCAGTCAAACTGAAATGAATCGGCACGCTGTCTGTAACAGGATCACATCGGCTGTCTAGGATACAGCTCACGCGCTCAAACTGGCCGAATAGGGAAATCAAACGAATAACAATGAACGTATTTTACATAAAATAAAAATATTTCCCGCGCTGATCGGACACAATAACGATCAAAAATGTTATGTCTTTGCCAAATCTTAAAACGTGCCATTTTTGAGTTATGAATTTGCAAATGTAATTTATATTACATGTATTTCTACGTGATATTTCTTCAATGCACATTGTGCGAAGTTTCCATTGGACTCCTTTGTGCAGACTGACACAATTTTTCGGCGTGCGGCACGCAGACGACACACAGGCTCAGTGCCAATGAATTGCTTTACATCCGTCTGGTTTAGACAGCGGGACCCTCAGTGGGGCAGACGCGTGGTTGCATTTGCATGCATTTATACGACTGTAGGTTTTATAAAACGTTAGGGGAAAATGCGACGCATGTCACCGGCTTTTCAAGAGGTTGCAGGATCTAACCGCCACGATTTTTTACCTGGACTGTGCATTGAAGCACAGGGAATGTTTTGTGCATTGGGAATGTAGCAGCTGTATGCATTTCCTAAAGAGATCAGTGACATTTCATGAAATTCTGGATAGAGAATCGCAGACGCACCTGTCCTATGTACGTGCTTCGCATGAGTCTTCTGCACAGCTGAAACCAATGCCGATATCGCTACTACTTAAGCGGGCATTGAACATCCCATTCTTGCTGTACATACACAATAACTTATCTACAGTTTAATTTCAAGCTTTAACACATAAAAGTGTGAAAGATCTACGTTACTGACAAGCTCAGCTTATTGTATTGAAGAGTTTGAAGTCGTTCTAACTAAAGATACCAAAAGTTCCGTGTTGGACATAATATCATGAAAATTACATGTTTTTATACACGTATAATGGTTATAAAGGTAATTCTTTAAGAAACATTGAGTACCATATATCATTATACATTGTGTTAAACAATGTTAAGTCATTCAGGATTTTGATGGTATAGTATTGAAGTACCACAGTTTTGCCATGTGACAAAATTACAGTACCCTAAAAACACCGCTACGTTTTTGCTAAGAAATGAAACTGCTGGGACGTGTATTGCGCGTGGGTGCCCATACATATACCATAAACTAAATGCAGTATAATTTCAATCTGTGGCAATAAGCAATATGAGTCATCTACAACAGGAGGTGGTATTGCAATGCTAGTTAGTGACAATACTAATGAAAAAGTACCAGAAAGCACAGAGGTACCACAATGCCTTATTTTTCATGCTTAGTTTTTATGTATTTACTGTATTTCTGGAAACACTATGAGTACAGTGTATATACAGCAGTATAAAAATATAACACCATTCTTCAGTACCATGGTACGGCCACAATGCTATAATTCATAGTCTCCTGTTAGAATTCATTTACTGGACAAATCTTAGAGTTTTTAACTGGGTTTTCTTTGATCAGTACATTTCCACCAACCGTGGACCTGAAGATGTTTACAGGCATTTGCAAGGTCAGATCTGTGTCTTGTTGCGATTGGGAAATTTGCATTAGAACATGAATGAATAGAAAGAGCTACAATCAGCACCTGAATTACTCTGATGTTACGCTCTTCAAAAACCCTCTTCAAAGGACCCAGATAGAGTGCAGTACTTCTGGAGTGATGAGGACATATCAGTTAGGAGCCTATCCAATTTACATTGCTGCCTTTTATACATCACTCATTTTTAAGAGATGGTGATTAAATTATGCCATCCTTGATTGCTGATTACCTGCTAACTGCCGTGCCTTCACCAAAATGGTGGCATTTCATTGGGAATGCTCGAGCCACTTTCCTTGTAATCTCTTCCCTTTATTTCTTTTTGTTTGCTACACCTCTCTAATGCTTGCTCGGGTTCACTTGGGTATCTCCATTTTCCCATCTTCCACCATCTCTGTTTGTCTCTTGAAGTGATGATGCTCTGTCTCTCCCTGTCATTTCACGGGATGCGGAATGCGGACCTCTCGGATAGTCATTCCGCTTTGCCTCACTGATCTAAGGAAAATAAATTCTATATAATTCTTCACACTCTCTTTCCTTAAGCTGGTTTGCACCCAATGCACCAAAGTCTAAGACTCAGTCTTTTCCTGATTCTTCTGTCTTCTCAGTCCTTTCTTAATGTTTGTTTACATAATCGGACGCAATTCTGTGAGGGCATTGTTTTGTCTTCTGAGACTGGTGGGCTATTCTGTTCATCTCTCTCACATTATTGTCCAGAGAGACTCTTTTTTTGTCTTTATTAGGAGAGAGAGAGAGACAAAAATAGATATTTTTAGCTCTATGACCTATTTCTCCAAAGCTACCTAACTCACTGTCACTCATCACACTGTTGCGTGAATCTTAAAGTATGCAAATGACATCTATAGGGCATATGTGCTGTGGTGGACTTTAACTTAGTGATTCTTTAGAAGGACCCACAAACACTCATTGTTTTTGGGAGGTGAAACTTCTTGTGGGAACACCATCAGATGGTGGACTGAGGAGAGAGCTGAAGCAAGGCAGAGGGTGTCATTTCCTGGTGATTCAGTCCTATCAGTGTGATCATTTGAGTGAAGTAGTTTGGAGACTGGACCATGTCAAAATGTCTAAATGTTATAATTCCCAAATATTTGGTTAAAAATGAAGTCTTTATGTTTGAACATAATTGTGTAGGGTAATTGCCAAAGTGTTGCTATGCATTGCTGAGATGTTTTGAGTGGTTTTCAGCATAGTTGCTAGTAGGGGTGTGGGGTTATTTTGATATTTTACCTCAGAATAGTTTCAACCAGAATCAAGCTGACTGGCTTATCCTAAAAAAAACAGGTCCATTGTATATAGAGAAACAAGGCCCAAGTTAAAAAAAAAAACACTGTATCTTTATAATAGTCAGGTTATGATTTGTCTTGTTTTCTTCCTTTAATGTATGTGAGATATGGGTATGTTTTTCCTTTCAAGCACAATAATTTGAAGTATCTTTTATATCTAAAGCAGAAAGATGCAGGGTGATTTACGCACTGAAATGTGATACTTAGGGTTAGAAGACAAAACCTGTTGCATGCACAACAATAATAACACTGACGCTTGACCTTTGACCTTTCCTAATAGCTCAGCCCCTTTTTTAAACTCTTGTGTTTTCTTTTTCCTGAAATTTTGGTGGAATAATTTTCCTGAAAAAGTTGATTGAGGATGTTCTCAGCTTGGTGGAAGAAAATTGTCCTTTTGATGGCATAAATCAAACCAGGCTATGTTGAGCTCTTGGTCTGGTGGGTTTACTGCTTAACACAATCAGAGTCTGGCCTTAACCAAGATCACCTATAGGGCAGCCATTTAAACAAATAATGGTTGAGCCTAGTAATGCCTTGAGCAGATCACAATATTACAGTACTCTGTATCCAAAGAAATCTATAACTCCCTCACATGTCGTATAGGGTCTTTACATTGGTCACTCACCCCGTGTTCTTTTGAATTTGTGGGATTAGCATGCTTGCACTGTGATGTCCACACTTAGAATAATCCATCAAAATGTGTTAATCTCTATGTTGCAGTGGATATTCCCTGCAAGTGCCAATGTTTGCATGCCGCCTTTGTGCCAATGTACAGTCAGAAAAGGATTCTGTGTGCGCTGTGTTGTTGTTAGTTTGTGTCAGTATGAATCAGAACATGTCTTTGGAGCAAAGCAACAGTGCATGTTGCAGTCCATCGCTAAATGTGAGTCCATCGAATGAGATTTATTGGTGTTCTTTTTCACCTTTATTAGATGGAGAGATCCTCTCCATGGATCTCAGATATTATTAAAGTACAGAGGGAAGAATTATTCATCTCTCCACCAGAACAACTGTCCCAATAGCACTTTTTATTGGAGATCTATACTGATACGTGTTAAGAGTAAACCATAAATGGTCCAGGAGGGAAACATGAAGGTATCATGCAAGAAATGCACCAGGCTGGATGTCAATACAAAAACATTGCGAATTTGTATGCATTTAGTGTAATGTTATGTAAAGCTGTGATTTATTGCAGTTATTTACTAATTTGTTACTGTTTCATTCTCGTTTTGATTTTTGATTTTGGACAGACAGGAATAATTGAGTGTGCTAATGCTAAGGCATGGTGGGCAATTTCTGTTAGACAAAAATATTAATGTGTTAAATTAAAAAATGCTTCTAGGCTAGAGAATATCAATACAGTATTGTGATGTAAAATAGTGCAATATTTTGAGGTATCGATTTCCCTCCACTCCTAGTGGGCACGAATCAGTTGCCTAGTGAAGTTCCCAAATGTCTTTTTATGTAGTAAAAATCTTATAATAAAAAAGAATAGAAGTCTTGGAACAGTAAGCGTTGGGATTTACTGTAGTACAATAACATTCCAGTGCAGCTGGCTAAACAGTAGCTCATGTGGTGTCTAGGTAGCATCTCTGTCCGTCCTGCAGTCGGCAAGCAGTGGAACATGCAGGATATCAGCTCCATGTTACACCACAGGCAACGATTTATGTGAACACACAGTCTATGCCAGCAAACACAGCAGGCCAATTCAATATAGTAGACAAATGCCTCCGAGGATATACGATTCTCCACAGAAGCAAAGGATTGTGGGTAGACTGCGAGCATCGCGGTCCAGAGCGGGTGCCTTTAGCAGACGATCTCTAAAAATTCATAGATCATCTTTTAATATTAACATGAGAACATGTTTCAAATAGCTCATTTGGCTCTGCATACAAATTAGATGTTTTGACACTTTCTATATCCAAAACTCCTCTCCCAGGTGATGTACATGAATATGGAACTAATTTCATGCTGATTGACCTTAGCTTTGTGCTTGGTAAACCAGGTAAAATTTTGCTCTGATAGAGGTTGAGGGTAAAAACCTTTTGACTCCCAAGCAAACCCTGTTTTCACAGTTTAATTTGAACGGTCTTTAATGAACTTATCTAAATACCAATTTACAGTATATGGTGACATTTGAAACAGAAAATATTGCTATATATGTGTGTGTGTGTGTGTATACATGTATGTATATATGTGTGTGTGTGCTTGTGTATAGTGTGTATATAGTGTTATATACATTGCTAAGCAACATACACATTGTCTGTAAAGTCTGCCACTAACATTGTGTAGATGTTACTCTTACCACACTAATACAAAGCTGGAGTTCTGGCTGTGCTGCAGTTGTGTTCTCCGGTTCCTCTGAGGCGGTCTGAGGGAAATACACCAGCACATCTGTAGAGAGGAGCGGATGAGGAAAGAAATGAGATAAATCATTTGACTGGTAGTCTAGTAAAAAAGAGGAGGGAGGGGCTGAGGATGAGGAAGAAGAGAGAGGTGCTTGAGGAGGTTGTAATCTACAGAATTGATGGGGGATGGGTATGCCAATATCCTCCCTTAACAAACCTAAAGTCATGGAAATAATGCAGGCCGCATCATCTTATTAGTCCACCACAGGCCATTAACTCAACCAGCCTCTGAATTGCATTGTGCTGTAGTAAATTGAAGTGGCTTTAGCTAATTATTATTTAGACATAGTTCTGTACTCCACAGCATTTTTATGTTCGCACATTTTCTCTTTCGCCATGTGTTAACAGAATTCATTTAGTTAAGTTGACCCCAGATTTGCATGCATTAGTCAGAAACTGTGAATAAGAGTTCTTTACAGCCTGATGTTAAGATTCATTTACAAAGTAGCACAATGATACCAGTATTAGCATGTTTTTGGGCATGTGGATAAAACGTTTCAGTGCATTAATCTTATGCCATCCAGAATACGTATAAACTTAGATTATTGAGATATTTAATATTCCTTTTATTATTATTATTATTGTTGGCACATGATTAGGCATTTCTATGACTTTTTGATAATTTTGAAATGTTGTGTTGTCATTGTGGTTGATGAAGGTAGTTCCATAAACTTACTGTAGTTACTGTAGTTCATCACAGCTTGTTTTTGTTAACTGACACAGTTTGGCCTCTAGAGGGAGCGCTCTGTTACTTTTCAAAGGGAAATCTGTTAATTGAGACTAATTGGGAACTGTATGGGGAGCATTTTTGTGGTGTACTAAGAAATTCACAAGCCAGTTTTTAGACAATTTTGGACAACGCCTTCCTCTGTCTCCTTATTGGCTCAAATCAAATAGACTAAAGAGAAACACTAATTTTAGAGGTTGATCTATTTTTGAGAGACATCCAGCTTGTGTGACACTGTGGATGCTTGAAGCTATTTGCCTTTCTCGAATCAATTCTTTTTCTTTCTTTTTCTGATTTGCAGAAAAGGCACCGTACTCTTGTTTTCCTTTGTTTAGCTACAGTGTTTGTCGGTATGGCTTTTCTGTGTAAATTGTGGGTGGCTATTACATGCACGCATTTGTGCATTTGCGTATCGCGCATGCATTATCAGCATACCATTTTATTGCAGGATTTTGCATGTTGACGATTCTTTTAGGGCTTTAGCCGTAAAAAAGACTCTTAAATGGGCAGCATCTGCCCGGAATAGCACTCAGAAAGTAGATTACAATTTGGATGGTTTTCTTCCATTAGGCCACGCGCAAAGTCGCTTTGATATACGCCGCCAGTATAACAACACTTGCTCAGCTTTGTGAATTTTGAATTATGGGATGCACCAAACTCAGATGTAATGAAAACAGTAGAGTAATTGCATCAGATGTGTCTGATTAGAATATAGATATGCTCCATTTGTCAGTGCTGTTGACAAACTGAAGCCTGACATGAAAGGTTTCGTCCGAACGCTCCTTTACAAACTATCCTCAAGACTTCTGTTCAAAGAAAGCCACACGCTTATTGACAGTCAGACACTGGCTAAGATACGAGAAGCTGTGATTAAATTACAAACAGAATTGTGGGTGTTGATCCAGTAAATTGGAGTTCAGGCTCTGACCAACATGCTTTTTTTGCAAAACTATATTCTATATGGCCAGTCTTGCTTTATCTTCCGAAAAAACACGTTTCAGAGTTTTCAAGGCTGTTGCCACAGTATAATATAATAAGGTTGCATAAAAAGCAAACAAACTGACAGCAGCCATTTTCTACAGCTGTCAACTTACTACTGAAAGCAGGACTTCCACCAGAAGCAAACAGGAAGGTGATGGAATGGGGGATTTGAAAGAGGCAGGGAGGGTTGGAGGCATGTGGATGAACCTCAGGGGCGAGTTACTCTGCATTTGTGTCTTTTTTACCACTCATTTCCTTTTATGACTTTCAAGTCTGCACCTCACAGTCACTGAAAGATTTGGGCACACTGTGTGTGTGTGTGTGTGTATGCGCGTGTGGGTGTGGAAGGGGGGTGGAGAGAATTTTGTGCTGTTTTTAATTAGCAAGTAAGTCTCGTCTACACATTTGCAATAAGACTGTCTGTGGCTGAGCCATTGTGATAGTACCATTGTGATGGTATCATATGGGAATGTACCAATGTTTTTTTTGTTATTTTTTGTCAGTTGGGCTGGATGATATTGCAAATGTTTGTGATGTATTCACAATGAGTTTGTTGGTGAAATAAAAATTAAGCAATATTGTGAATATTGCATGAAGCCGAACAGTTAATTCCAACGACTTGTTTGCATAATTACTCAGATAAGTTCTAGGTAGTCGCCTTGTGTCACTTTTTATCTATTAAAGCGTTCTACTGAAATATATGTAGGTAAATATTCCTGGTTATTGCTTTGTGTTGTTACATTGATGTGCATACATGAAAATGACTAAATAAAACAGCTCTTTGTTTTCTTTAGCAATTATTGTCTTTACAATAAAATACATTTTAAGGCTGAGGAATATCAGATATAATTGTTGTTGCTATATCAGCCAGCCCTGTTTGTTTGTGATAGTGTATGAAACTGAAATTGGCTCCATGTCGAAACAGATGCGCATTTATCCATCCTGCTGTGCTTTCTGATTGGTCAGTCTGGATCAAAGTTATACACCAACAGCTATCCGAAGGCTGAAATGGAATTCACACACACAATAAAGGCTCATACTCGCTGACCTTTCAGTCTTTTTAAGCATGCTTGTGCACACAATGAGGAGAGAACCATTCCTCATGCCTCACTGGCATGCAGACTTTCCCCATGGATGTCTTTCCTGGCCAACTCCTGGGTGAACACAAGCCAAACTCTGGTTGCTTTGCTTTAGGCGTTTGTTTCCTCTTATTGATTTTTCTTATATTAGCCAACCTCACCCGTTTCTCCTGTCAGCTTTCTTCCAAGATACCTAATATGGTTTTGGAGCTGTTATATGGTTGAGTACGGTGACTGCAAATAATGAATATGCCTGTAATGTAGTTAAAGAGGCAAGAAGTACCATTTTCTGTTTTTCTCGTGTCGGATGTAAAACTGCAGTGTGCTGTTGCCTCATGCTGCTTGTGTGGTTGGTCCAAAAACACGGTGAAATATGGGTCCAGATACTAGATTCACGCCCTAACTTTCTTAAAGGGATAGTGCACCCAAAAATGTAATTTTTGTTATCATACACACACCATATAAAATAGTCTGTATGACAATATGAATTTCATATGCAGATTTTCAATGAATAACAACCTAAATTATAGTCTGTTTCTCTCACAAAGCTATTATACTGTATAGCTTCATAAGATTTGCAATATATGGATCACTTTGATGAGTCACATGGGGTCACTTTTATGACTCTTTAGGTGGGTGATTTTGTTCTTTTTCACAAGAACCATTTTTCTGTCAGTTAATCCTGATTTGAATAGAATCTTATTCCCCTTGTAATGATCTCTGTTATAGCAGTTATAATTTAGCCCATAACCTGATAAGCAGCTTGAATATCACGGACTTACATTCTGCTTCTTGTATCTCTCATCTTCTCTTCCCAGGCAATCAAGTGGAACCGTCATAAAGAACAGGTAAGCTTGTTAAAGCTGGATGTTCTTACCCCTTGCTGGTACATAGTCTTACCCACATCACAGAGTGCTGGATCACCAACAGCACCAGGCACACAGTAATTGGG
This sequence comes from Ambastaia sidthimunki, assembly GCA_036877625.1. Taxonomy (NCBI): domain Eukaryota; kingdom Metazoa; phylum Chordata; class Actinopteri; order Cypriniformes; family Botiidae; genus Ambastaia; species Ambastaia sidthimunki. The sequence goes on along the minus strand of JAZGTK010010247.1, from coordinate 1,631 downwards.
CCCCTTCTCATATGGGATTTCCATGCCACATACAAAAAGTTACTTGAGTTAACTTTGTTTGTCTTTGCATTGTGCCTAATGACCACTTCATGTCAACTTTACATGCAAATACATGTAGCCGCATGCACAGAAGACATCTGATCCGACTGATTTAGGACATTCTTGGTAATTGTTGTGTCTGGTCTTTCATTCAAAAATACAATACAATGCAACTAAAATAGTAACTTGAAGCTATAGCAGCTATAATGAACATACAACCAACTATAGTAGCCAATTTTGTTTTCGTGTGACAAGAAAACCTTAAAACATAAGAAGCTATTACAGAGAAGACCCTGTGAACCCTCATGACTGTGTGACAAAGTCTGTAAGCCTCTCAAAACTAGCAGAAAATTGTAACTTTTTGTGTTGTCAAATGGCGTGACCACAAAAAACTGATGATATTTGTGATTTAAAAAGTCATACTATTTGTATACAAAACTCATCTTGAAAAAGCTATATTCATATATATTAAAACAATGTTTTTTATGTTATGGATACAAATTTTTCAAGTGTCTTGATAATTATAAATATTACACTTCTAAAATTCATTTATTAGCACACAACTGTATTTTAAAGAAATGTTTTATTTCATCATCTTGGCCATGTCCATTTGTCATTGACCCTTTAAACATATAAAGTCGAGTTAGAAAGCTTTTCAGGAATCATAGAAGCTCTTAAAACATTATTCGACCAGACGTTTCTCAGCAACACAATTTCTCACATAATCACAGAGACTCCAAACTTAGTTTTTCATGCTCACTGACCTTTAGATATTACTGGTCATTGTGTAAGGCCTGCTGAGTGCAGAGGTGTTTTAATGGAGCCCACAGCATTTCACCACAGGACTTAATATTTCCTCTCTGGTGGACCTGAGCATATGACATTCGATGCTCTGTAATTTACTCCCCCTTCACACTTAGTGGTTTCTCACACACGTTGAAGATTGACTCTTCCCTGCACTGACAGGCCAGGATGTACCAGCCTCCTTGTTTCATTCAAATATACAGCAAATTAGACAGAAAATTGTGTGCTTGTGCTGAAGATATTTGCTGCAGTTTTGGTTGTCCACCATTTTGTTTGTTTGAGTTTTTTATTGCATTCTGACTGAGTTGTTGATCTCGTGCCTCAAGGCTTTTATTGGTTGCCTTGCAGAGGGAAAATGGACCAATCAAAGTGTTTTTACAGTTACATCATCAGCATCACTCTGATCTTCGGTCAGTTTGCTGGCCGCTGGGTTTGCTTCGGGGATGCAGTCATTGTTGCATGATGTAATACTGCCTCGTTCTTCATTCCTGCGGAGTGCTTTTGATTACAATAAAACAAATGATGGTGCATCAGGGATAACCTAATCTGACTGTGTCTCAAAGCTCTCGTTTCTCTGGTATCACCGCTAGTTAAACAGGGCTAATTTCTACAATAGCTTATAAAATAGCAGGGAGCTCATTTAAGTAACTGTTGTTTATTTAGCTTGAATTTAATAAACAGCTGAATCTAATTAATATCTACATGTATATAAAAACACTAATAACTTTTATTTATAACATCAGTATACATTATTACATGGCTCTATGAAATGCTTGATTCTGATTGGT
>JAZGTK010010246.1:0-15023 GCA_036877625.1 Ambastaia sidthimunki | reverse complement strand
TCTCTCTCTCTCTCTCTCTCTCTCTCTGTACACTCTCTTACTCAGGTGATTCAGTTTCACACTGCAGTACTGTGTGTGTTTTGCTGCTGTATCTCTGCTGTAACCTTGAGTGAGTTTACACAGCCAGCAGCTGAAACTCTGACCATAACTTCATTTATGCAAAGACATCAGGCTGTGATGTAATTCTTCACTTTCCGTTGCGATAGCAGCAGGTTTCTCAAGCGTTCTGAGGCACTTTACATTTATGAGATGAATAAATGAATGAATTAATCATGTGAGTTTATAAATAGCTTAATGTGTCTTCAGAACTGTAGGTGTAGGTTTGTTTAATGCATATAACTGAGTCATATGCTGTCATATTTATTTAATATTAATTGTTTAATTTTTTATTGGTGGCTACATGGCTTTATTCTAACAGTTTCTCTTCATTTATTAAAGTTTTAATCATTTTAAATTATTTCAACTAAAATGTTGTAATTAATAATTACAATATGTACAATTAAGTACATCATTTCATTGCATGAATTCATTGTATGGTCTTGCATTGTCATTTTACATCTTGTGTAACCTGACGTGTTTTTTTCAGCTTTTTTGTTGGTTTGATCATCTTGTTTTGTTTTGCAGTTTTCGTTTTGGGGTTTTAAGTTATGACATGCATGTCTGACGAATTTCTCCATCTGTTTCCTTTTCCCCACACACTCTCACCAATGGAAAGACTTTCATTGTGAGTCATTTCATGTTGATTTACAGCTGATGTTTTCACAAACGTACTGTTTCTACAGTAGCTTCATATCTGCTCTTTGTATACACTGAGAGATGCAAAGGTTCACTAGGTCTTGCACAAGGTCTTATTAGACTCTTCCTCTTTAGAGAAATGATTTTATCCATTAATCAAAGATAGGTGAGATTTTCAACCATGAGGCAGATTCAGAGACGGAGGGGAAGAAAACAGCAGTCAGGAGATGAAGTGATGATGAAATGAAAGAAAAAAATATGAGATACAACACAGATGTATGTCTGTCTTAAGTCAGAGTTTTAGTCATCTCAGAGTTTCAGCACACACACACACACACACACACACACACAAAGTTGCTTTTAAAAAATTCAGTTTCTATGATCCTTCAGCATACAAGGAGCAGTTATCTGTTAATAAACTGAAAGTTTTGCACATTACATTCATTTAACATTTTATTTGAAGATCTTATCTGATTTATGTTCTGATCTAAAGAGAGGCTGCTTATATGTTCTAAAAACCCGTCTGTTTAATAAATTCAGAAACTCTAATGATTATAAAATGTTTTTAAGAGCTGCCCTTTATAATTGGCAATGTGCCAGCGTGCTGAAAGGCAATTAACGTCCAAAATGTCATATGTTTCGTAACAGATGTTTCGTAACAACCTGTCATATTTAATCGATCAGAAAAAATAATTAGTCATCTTGCCTGCAGGAATAGCTCTGTAAAAGATTCCTTATGAGATAGGTACACACACACACACACACACACACACAGATGACCCTGTGTTGTTAGTTTTGATGACCCTGTGTTGTAACATATCTTGAAATGTTGCGACTGGCCAATCAGAATCAAGTATTCTAGAGCACCATGTAATATTAAAAATTATAATACGTCATATATTACATTTTTGTCTAATTTGTTTTGTTTGACCTAAATGTATATGGTAACTCTATCATTTATTGCTTTTTAAGTACTACAGAGCACTAGACTATAAAACTCTTTATTGATAAGTTTGTCTTAATATTTTTTTCTCTTTTAGCCCAGAACTGTTGCCGGCTTTCGAGGGACTGTTCGTTATGCATCTGTGAATGCACATAAAAATAAAGTAAGTGCATAATTTAATGCTTTTATTGCTCACCTACTATAAATTCATATTAAACTATATATTGAACAAATACACATACACTTTATATAACAATTCATTATTTAGTGAAGGTAGTCAAGGTAGGCGATTTGTGCCAGAAACATATTTTGTTTTATGCTAAATGAAAGTGTCTTCACATCCTGATAGCAATCACTAAGTAAAGTGGTCTATATATATTACATTTACATTTATTCATTTGGCAGACGCTTTTATCCAAAGCGACTTACAGTGAATTCAAGGTGTACATATCAGTACTTGTATTCCCTCGGATTGAACCCACAACCTTTGCGCTGCTAACGCAATGCTCTTCCCATTGAGCTACAGGAACATATTAATAGATATTAAAGATAAATATATTGTCTGTGGATAGCACAGGACCATAACATGCTTGTCTAATCATTGCATTTGGTCCGAATGCAATGATAGGAAGTCCAACTTGTCTGTCAAACTATGTATTTCCTTACCTCCGTGCACTGTCGGAGGAGGTGTGGTTTTGGAAGAGGCGGGATCTTACGCTTTTAAAGCTAGCTTGCTATTGCTAGCCCTTGCTACCTTTAATAGTAATATATTTATTTAGTTTTAATATTATGCTTGTGTGTGTGTTTGTATGTTTCTGTAGGAAATGGGTCGTCATGACGACTTATGGTCGTTGTTTTATATGCTCGTTGAATTTGCTGCTGGGCAGCTGCCATGGAGAAAAATTAAGGACAAGGTATTCAGAACTTAGCTTGCAAGTGTGATTAGAATGTGTTCAGACGTTGTTTTGTTTCATTGTAACTCAACACACTGTAACTGAACTCGAGTTTGGTTCTCTGTATCGTTCAGGAGCAGGTGGGTCAGATTAAAGAGCGTTACGATCATCGGATGTTACTGAAACACATGCCGTCGGAGTTTAATGTCTTCCTGGAGCATGTTTTAGCCCTGGACTACTACACCAAACCAGACTATCAGGTGACTAGAAAACCCAGAATGTACAAAATTACTGTAAATATATTTTAGACTAAATACAGTAGAAATACAGTAATGTGGACATGATAGCAAATCTGCATTTATATAATTGCTGCAGTGAAATAGTTCTTCTGAAATGTTATTTTTAGTCACAGGTTGATCTTTTCTAAGGTTTGTTCTCTACTCTTCTGTTCAGCTTCTGATGTCAGTATTTGACAACAGTATGAAAGAACGCATCATCACAGAGAACGAGCCGTATGATTGGGAGAAAAGTGGGATGGACTCCATGATGTCAGCAACCACGCCCACTGCAGGGCAACAAAACACACGGCCCACAGCAGCGATGGTTGGGTGAGGGCTGTATGCATGTGTGAACATCACATCATTAGTATATGCGTGTGGATCTATCTGTCTGTCTATCTAATCTATCCATCCATCTATTAAGCTACCTACCTACCTTCCTACCTAGCTGTCTGTCTCTCTCTCCATCTGTCTGTCTGATCTGGTCTATCTTTCTGTCTGGCTATATCTATCTGTCTATTGGTCTCTCTGTCTGTTTTGCTCCTTTTTCTCTCTTGCAGTTAGCTTGATGTCTCTCTTCCACACTAATTCACAGACAGTGTATCTGTGGACTTCATCATTTTATTACATTGCTTGTGGAATCACAGACATACAGATTGAAGCTAGACAAACATGCAGTCTGATATACATCAACACAACACACAAAAAACAAGGGCAAGCTACAATATGTTGTGTGATTTGTTTACTGTATTCAAATACACTCATTTCTGCTTCATGTGTGTATTTTCCACAAGCCAGCGCTTGTGTAGATTCCTGTTGAAAGAAAGGTTTTCAGTATGTTCACTTCTGCTGGAAATGTCACTGCATTTTAAAGTCTGTTACAGTTGTAGGACGGCAGAGTTGTCGTTTTGCTCCAGGACATGAAGAACATTTTACCATGTAGGAGAAAAGAAGTCAGATGACTTTCAGCAGTTTTCCTCTGTTTTATTTATTTTCAGTGGCATTTACAGAAAACGTTTCTTAAAGGTACAGCGTGTAACTTGTGACGCCACACAGAATTGCAAAATACTTTCCAGGCAGGTTTTATCAACACGTCTTACTAAACAAATTACAGTTTTGTAGAAACATCTTGACTTTAAATATTTGACACAGTGAGCAGAAAAGATGAAAAACAGCCCTTAATGCATATCAACACTTACAGGGAAATTTGAAGCGATAATTTACCCAAAAATTACAATTTTTCCTTATTTACTCACCCTCATGTCAGTCTGAACCTGTATGACTTTTTTCTTCTGTGGAACACAAACGATTTTTTTAAGAAATGTCTCGGTGGTTTTGTGTCCATACAGTGGAGGTCAACGGGTACCACTATTGTTTGGTTACCGGTGTACCTTGAAATATCTTCTTTTGTGTTCCTCAGAAGCAAAAAATCTGGTTTGGAATGACATGAGGTTGAGTAAATAAAGATTTTTTTATTTTGGGTGAACTATCCCTGTAAGGTCATTTAAGGTCATCTTTTTTTTAACTGAAATCGATTGTGGTCTGTTCTTGTTCCCTCAGGGTCATAAATGTGACCCAGATGCCGGGTGACCTTCAGAGGGAGAACACAGATGATGTCGTGCTGGACGAGCATTTGAGCGACCAGGAAAATGCCCCTCCGGTTCCGTCTGGGCGGCCGGCTGATGGCGGACACTTGCCCACAGATGCAGACGGATGGGAAGAGACGGATTTCAATCGCAACAAACTCAGGATTAACTTAGGAAAGGTCCTTAATTTATATATTTACATATTTTAAAGTTTATTATCTAAAAACTTTTTGGACGTGTCTGTCTATATAATTCAGTGTTGCTCAGATTTTTAATATATATTTTTAGGGAGGTCAAGAGGAGGACGGTAATCGTGGGATGTGTCCTGTGTCACCTCAGAGAGGAGGCGGAGCTTTGGACTCTCCAGGTGTGCAGATGCACTCGCTCAGGTACCGACGGGTCAACAGCCCCGAATCGGATCGTTTGTCTGCGGCTGATGGACGAGACGGTTACGGGCAACGGTGGGTCTGAATTTTGTTTCCCACTGCATTTATCTCATTCATCAAACCAGGCTGTATTTTAAAGTAACCTCTTATTTGGGGCTACATTGTGGTCATACCAAACAGCCCACCTCTTGTTCTCATGTTCCCGCACATGTATTTTGCATCGTACATCACAATGAATTCCATAATTCATTCTTTCTCAGAATGGACATCCTGGGTTCTCCCTCACGACACGTGTACTCGTCCCAGCCCGCTCAGATGCTGTCCGTCGACGGTTGTCGTGGTGACCGTGGTCGAAACGAAGCTTCCGTAGATCAGGAAGCCCACAGCAACGCCTTCATCCGCTCCGTCCCTCTCGCGGAAGAGGAGGACTTCGACAGCAAAGAGTGGGTTATTATAGACAAAGAGACAGAGCTAAGAGACTTCCACCACCTCCCGGGAGCCGAGCCCACCACATCCGGCACCACAGATGAGGAACCAGAGGAACTGCGGCCGCTGGAGGAGGGAGAAGAGCGGCGGAGACACAGAGATCCTTCAGTCAGACCCAAAATGTCACATGGCGACCGGACTACACGAGGCATGTTGCCTCTTACGGAGGAGGAGGCGTCCAGGAGGAGCGGCAAAGGACAATCGACGTCGGCGGACAGTCCGGTGCAGTCGCCCTGTCACTCGTTGCCCTCCGGACGCCAACGCCGGCGGGAGTCAGACCCCAACGGACCTCAGAGACAGGTAAGATTACGCTACCCATCCTGAAACGCTGAATGAGGTTGAAAACAATTGATGGTGGTAAAAAAAAATGAGGTTGTAAAAATGAGTTTGTTCAACGTTTAGCCAGTGAGGCTTTTTTACGTCCCACTTAAAAAGCGACAAAGAATGTTTTCAAAGTTTTATCCTGGAAACTAGGTTTAGATTTACAGTCTTATACATAGTGGAAGTTTTTCCAAATTCGTCTGTTTTGGAACCAGCTTTATAAGAATCAAATGTCAACGCTAAAAAATGGGGCAGTTCTGTTGTCTTCCGTGCAAGGTGTGTGCCTCTCTCTCTCTCTCTCTGCACTTTTAGCCTGTCACTCTCTCTTTCATTCACTGTCTGACACTCAGACTCATGCCTCATCTCTTCTTTTCTGACCATTAGACATTTAGTTTTCTCATGATTTTGTAAAACACAATAACTCTTCTTTGTTTGTGGTTGTTTTTGGGATAGAAGTTGCTGCACTTGATTTTAGAACACAGGAGTCACTCTAAAAAATGAACTGTGTGTGAACAGAACAGAATTAGGTGCTAGAAGTGGTTTTCTTGAATTGTTTCTTATAATTCTTTTATAAAACACAACACAACTAAAGGCCAGACTTAGAGTCTGACAAGAGTTTTTTATTTACTTAGTTTTTACTTTTATTTAGGTAAAAACTTTGGAAATTACTGCACTGTAATGAGTTTTCTTGTAATGAGGCCGTGTGGCTACACTTTTTAATTCTGTCTTTGTGTTTTGTTGTTGCGAGTTGTTGAAAGCAAAAGGTTTATTGCTGAGCGTTTTAAAAATTTTCTTCAACGTTGGTTTGCGTTTTTAGGATGCTCAGCACAAAACATCCCAGTAAAATTCTGCACTAATTCACATTAAAGTTATTCATTTTCATATTTTAATGTTTGTCATCTCTCATAGTCCAAAACGTGTGAAAAGATTTTAGCTGCTCCTTACCCCCTGATGAGCCAAATGAACAGCAGTTTATTTACTGACTTACCCAAATTTACAGAACACACATCCACGAGTGAAATATCTTTAGGGCATTTTTAAGAACATTATTATATGTGGAAAAACCTGCCCCTCATCTTATTGTTTCGTTGTAAATCACGCCCTTTATAAGCTGAACTGAGATCGCTGGATTGTGTGTTTTGCATAATAGTCGAAACCTCAAATCAGAACAGATGAGGATGCTCATTTTTCCAGCAGTCTTCAACTTTAAATGCGTTTGCTCTGCCTAAATCACGTATGACATGTTGATTTCATCCACGGAGAAAATACGAGGGCTGCCGCTGGAGTCGCAAAAGAAGAGCGAAAGAATGTTTGCGGTAAGCACAGTTTAGGCTAGTCCCTTCTGTACCTGTTTTATGAACTTGCTCATTGTTTTCTTGATTTTCCTTCTGTTTGTCATCGTTTTATCCATATTGACCCATTTATATCCATGTGTGTTTGTGGTCGTATGCCTGACGATTCATTTCTTTAGTTGTACGCATTTACGAAAACGGTTTTCTGATGTTACCGAAACTAAAATAAAGAGCAAAAGTTGCATTTTGTGTCCAATTCTTCCGGCCATTGTCTTGTACGTAGGCACACATGGTGCATTTTTTGCGAGGTGAATATGCGTCAAACCAACTGCCTCTATGGAATAAAGAGGCTTTCGAACAAAACAAAAAAAAAAAATATCCCTTCAAGCTTTGTCTCTTGTGAAAACTTGTTTCCAGGCAACCCATCGTAGGTCTGTGTAATGAAAGAGACTCTTTCTCTCTTTCCTGAGTGTTGGGCGTTCGTCTCACTGCATGTGACTGGGAGACGCCTTAAATGTTACAAATACAAACCGTTCGCTTTGTTTGCTTGATTTCAACGCTCTCTCTGGTTTTATTTCAGTCGGACGATGACAGACCTCACCCGGGTCCTCGCTCGAACCAGCTCAGACGTCTCGCTTCCTACGTCTTCTCGTCGTCCACGTTGGAGACGGAACAGTACCCCCACGCCGGAGGATCGTTCATCCAGCGCAGCCGTTCGGCCGAAAGCAGCCCCGCTCACGGTAACCTCCGCTCGGGTTCGAGGCGACACGCTCCTCTGCAGGCGCCCGGAAGCCCCCGCAGCCGACACATGCTCAACGTGTCCCGGCTGCAGATCCAGCAGATGCTGGCCAAACTCATGAACAAAAACAGCTGAGGAAAGCTGTCCTTGTCCCTTCTGTAATCTCTTCTCACACACCGATGTGAAGACTTTTATAAAGGTTGTTTCTAGGAGGTATTTAGTCTTTTCTGATGCAATAAACTGTAGAGGGCTGTAAGAAGGGAATGGCGCTTTAAAACAGAATGCCATGTGTTACATAACTTCATCTTGCACTTTTTGTGTAATGAACAGATGTTTTAGTTAATTCAGTCACGCCTGGGTGAGTCAACATCACAGTGGATATTGCAAACTTTGAAGATAAGGAGGTTGTTTGCCAAATTTTGTTTATTGTCTGTTGTGTGTCTTCAAAACGTTAAAGATTCTGAGGCACCTTTTTTGAGGTTCCTCAGCTGCAACACTGGAGGAACCATGTGAAGAACTTCTAGGCACCTTTAAAAGAGCCTTAAATATCTTGTGTACGTTTTGAAGGAACTTTGAGATCTCAAAAAAACTTGCACTTAGTTTCTGCGAGGCTGTCAATAGTTTCTCCAGTCATGTCCATTACTTTAAGGTTTTCAAAGCATCTTTTAAAAATCTCAAATAGTACGAATGTTCTTACAAACGTCTCAAAAAGGTTCCACCAATATGGCAGCTAAGGAACCTTAAATGGTGCTTCAAGTATCTGTTTAATTTTTACAGTGTACCTCAGTTGCATGTGTATTGCATTTCTGCATTGCATTTGGGTCACCCTGAGACATGCCTGATCGCATTTCTTTAGCCCAAAGTGACCCGTTGCCTTTAATATGCAAGTTATTTTATTGTCTTCCATATAAACATTACATGACAAAGTTAAATATTGTACGTACAGATTTTCTGTTTTTGTTTTTTATTTTTTGTTATTTTTATTACAATTCAGCCTGTCAGTCACATTCTGAGCCATACATGTAATGTTTCAACTTAAACAGACTTGCATTTTTACAGAAAATCATAATTGTTCATGCTAAAAAAGGTGCTCGGCTTCAAATATGAAATGTTATGCAAGTTAAATGAAAGTGTTTCAAGTGTCAAGCGAAACCAGAAATTATGTTGGCGCTTTTTTGAGTGGTCATAGCTTCTACCACCTAGATATAAGATAACAGTCAGCAATAGATGAGAGACCACTGCTCCAAAATGTTGGTTTCTCTGCCATTGTTTTAAAGGGATAGTTCACCCAGAATTAAAACTTTCCCCATCATTTTTTCCAAGAGATTCCAAGATATTTTTAAGTATGCTCATAACCAAACAGTGGCACCCCTCGACTTCCATTGTATGGACACAAGACCATTGAGACATTAAACTATCACAAAATATCTTCTTTTTCGAGGGAAAAGGTCAAACAGGTTTGGAATGGCGTGGCATTTTTACATTTTTTGGGTGAATTATCCTTTTAAATGATCATAACCATAAAATAAGTAGAAGCAAAAATATGAAACCAGTTTCCATTAAGCGGCACCCATAGAACTTGCATCGTCCTCCATCTTACATTTTCTTGTATTTAGAAAGGTATTTAAAAGCATATCACATATTTTATATTTGAATATTTATCTGTGTGCATAGAGCTTTGAACGCACCAAGCAAGCATTAAATCTCATTGAATACCTCCAAGTACCTCTGTCTAGAATCTCTGCTTGAGGTTGGATGCACAGAATTCGGTGTTGTGATGGTTTGTATGTTGCTGAGTAGCAAAACCGTCCGGTGTGTGTATATGAGACTTCTGTAGAGTTCTAAATACTGTTTCTCACTGTTGCACTTTACAAAGGACACCGAATTGGAGCCATAGCAGTTTCCTTGGCGATGTGGAACAGAAATAAGAGTGAACGCAATAAGATTTGAACAGGCAGTTTTGAATTGGGACTGTGGAAGGTAGTACACTTTGTCATTCTTCTCAACTGGTAGATTTTTACCATTGTTTCAAAACATTGGAAAAACATGAAATCTAGTCTGCTGGCTATAAATGGCACCTTTGTTTACTTGCTCTGTGGTGGAAATGTAGATGTTAAGGGTGTCAGTGTTATACATTCACACTGAAATACATTACAAGTAACATGATCTTTGTAACATTACAGTGTTATTGTAGCGGCAGTCAGTATGAGATAAGAAGCAAGATTACATTGTGAAAGGTAAAGAATAATGTATTTATTCCCCCCTCACATCACGAAAGCAGATGAAATGGCCACTTTTATTTTCAAAGACCGTTTTCTTTATTGGCAAATTGTTATTTATATACATTTTTAAACTGCTATTATTTATAAACACAAAGCAGCTTGTGTGCTTATTTTGCAAAAGAAGTGTTTACATGCTCTGTTCAAAGCGTGTTAAAATGGAATATCTTATAAAATAAAAATCACACATGAAATAATGGAAAAATGTTCAAACTACCATAAAACAAAAGTCAGTTAGGAGAGTAAATGCTGCTCACGTGTTGAAGAATGCAACATCTCTGAGAAAATGGCGAGTAATAACATTTGAGTGATGATAATGACTGTTTTAAATGTGATTCTGGTACTGTCACAGCCATGGCTTCTCATGTGAATGTACAGTTTCTATACACCAACAGGCTGCTAAACTCCTGCACTTGTTTTGCACATCTGATTTTGCTGTACATCAGTGTTTTAGTCATTTTACAGAAATGACATCAATATAAATGAACAGGAAAAGCCAATATAATCACTGAGGTCTGTTGACAAGGAAGTTCCAAAATTATTTAAACCTGTTTAAAACCGTTTGCATGACAAACTTATTTGTCTGTGACAGCAAATGATAATGTAAAGCAATTCTATATGGTTTATGTTATGCATTTTTTTGTCCCCATTATTTGTGTGTTGATCATTGATTTACATACTGGTTGGTAAACTCAATTGACAAATACTACAATGTTTTTTTAAATTATTTTACTTTGCATTCAAATGTTGAAGCATCTTTTCCTGTGGTTTAAATTGTATTTGCTATTACAAATTGCTAATTTTGGTTTTCTTCTTTTTCAATGAATGTGTGCTGTTTACAAGATTTGCTTTTCAATTTCTCACCGAACATCTGCATGGGATGCTAATGACGTTTTAAAGGTTTTATTTTATGCCTGTACACAATGCCTTTGTCAAAATAACACCTTTTACAAAACGCTGTAACAAATATGTGCATGTTGTATGATATATTATTGACTGCAGGGTCATTCTATATAATGTATGATGGGGACATTTGATAGTTAGAAGATGTGGGGCATGATACATGCCTGTAGGTATTGCTAATCTTAGCTCGGTGCTGTGAGAAGCCTTAGATTATACAATGGACTCTATACGTATATATATTTATAACCAACTGAAAAGCAACAATGTACACAGAATAACTGACACAAGCACCACAATATTTAAAGCATTCGGTATGTTTGCAAAAAGCAACTATGTGTCAATGGTAACAGCTCTAATTTAAAAGTGTGCTGTAAAAAAGGGAAAAGTGTAAAAATAGGTTGCGGAAGGCTTTATTTGATCTTTATTTAACCAGGCAAGTCGCTAAAGAACAAGATTTTTATTTACAATGACAGTCTGGTACAGTATAAATGGGCTTTGCTCTGTTAGATTGATGTACAATGAGCATAATCCCTTTTGTATTACAGTATAACTGTACAGGATGCTTGTAATATTTAAAAGCATGTATTTTAAACCTTTTTAAATAAAATATATGTACATATATAGAATATATATCAAATGAATTCTGTGTACCGTATGTAAAAGCATGTTATCTGGTTGGTCTGTATGTATTGTATAGAAAACCTGTATGTTGGGATACACTTGAAACAGAACAAAAAAACAAAATACGACTGGCTGCTGTAAAAGGAAATTTCTTTAACACATTTTTGTGCCTTTTTTATGTATGTAATCTAGACAATCTTGAAAAGCTTGTGTACAATTTAAACAAAATTAAACAGTTTAGGAAAATACAGTTGTGGTTGTGTTGTTTATTAGGATCTGCTACATTTATAAAATGATTAAAAAATAAATTAAAAATTAATCATGCTAACGGTGTGAAAACAAGTACAAGTGTCAAGAACATTTAAATTCATTCAGTTAGGAGATGCTTTTATGCAAAGTGACTTACAAATCAAAGTGACTTACAAATCAAGATCAAACATATTTTCTTTCTCATACTTGTCTTCATTGTCAGTGTGTTTTTCTGTAAGATTTTTAGTCATTATAGAATCTTATAATGCCACATTTTTGGATCAATCAGTCCTCAGTTTGTTTCTCTTAAATTAAATTGTTGTACTCATAATAGGTATTCCAGTGCTAGAATTGTAACATGCGTTTGTATTTTGTCTTTTAGGGTTCTTCTCCGACTGAGCCTTTATTGTCACCCACTGACTACAGAACTAAATCTCCATCATCTGAAAAGGAGATGTTCCACATTCTTCCTAAACTGCAGGCGAAGAGAGCCGACTTCCTGACCGTCATGCTAACAGGAAGTCTGCAACAGCGTAGGACCTTCACGGCGACACCTCCTGAAACGCAGGATGAGGGACCTCAAGATGATGATGTCACCAAGAGCGAGTCCAGCAGTGGGGCGAGTGAAAAGAGTACAGAACGTAGTCAAGATGGAGCACCGTCCACCTTAGTGGCTGATGATCCACACAAGGGCCCAAAAGAACCAGGTTCGGGGGCAGATGTAGATCCTGACCAGGAGGACGTCTCTAAAACCCTTGTTTTGTTTTCTCCAGGAGACATGAAGAAGTCTCCAAATGCTGTGAATGGAACCGAAGTGGATCAGGTTTTGGCAGGTTCTGATGGTCCTCAAAATGAGGATGAAGGTGGTCGACTTGAGTCGCATATGCAGGGGGACATAAAGCAGATTCAGATGCCTACAGATACAGGGCAGCCTGATACAGTTGATCTAGGCTCATCCACACAAACATCTAAACCAGTGGTAACAATCTCAAATGCTTCAGTGGCTTCAGCCTCAATTGCATCACCCCCTTTCTCTAAAGTTGAGCGCACTTTTATACACATTGCTGAGACAAGCCATCTGAATGTTATGTCTTCCAGTGGTGGACAGGTCAGAGAAAGTGACCCTGAAGTTTTAGCCATTGCTGAGAAGGTTGAGGTTGAAGGCAGATCACGAACAAAGCAGATAAAAGAGCAAGGTGTCCATTCTGAAGTCATTTCTCAGACTCTTACAGAAGAGCTTCGGGTACTCAAAATTTTGGATAAATCTTTGCCAAATGAGGCTTCCTACAGACGTGACAGTCGTACAGTTCCTGTCCCCTCAGAGACAACGGAACCCATCCAACAAGAATCATTAATTGATGAAGATCAAGAAAAACAACCAAAAGTAGAAGATCATGAGAAGAAGCCAGCATCTGAGAGTGTGAAGCTTTCCAAACATCCACGACCAAGGAGCAAGAGTCGAATTCCACTCCTGCTTTCAGAAGAGGACGCAGGATCTGAACAATCCCTGTCCACCAGGGAACGTCTAAGAAGACGAGCCATGCAGCAGGATCTGGCCCGGCAGGTCGTGGAAAAACAAAGACAGGGTCACTCGAAGAGACTGAATTCCAGATCCTCATTATCTTCTGGAGATGAGCCCAAGAGAGCCTCAGAGACTCTTTCTGTTACAGGCTCAGAGGAGGACATTCATGAATCTGATGATTCCCTTAACAAGCTCAAGAAGGAAGCAGAAGAGAAGAATGTGACTGGATGGCACAGCAGGATTCCCAGACCAGTCACTCCAGTAAGGAGGCCTTTAACTAAACTGACAGTTGCAGCTCCTGGTCTTGCTGTCCTATCTGGGCCTGGCACTGCAGTATCAGAACAAAAACCAAGCAGTGGGTAAGTCTGTCTGCCTGTCTATCTATCTATCTGTCTGCCTAACAAACAAACAAACACTAACTAACTTCAGTATTAGAACAAAGGCCATATATCTATCTGTCTGTCTGACTATCTATCTATGTATCAAACAAACAAACAAACAAACAAAAACTCACTATGTACAAAACAAACAAACAAAAACTAACTATCTAACTGCAGTATTACAACAAAAGCTAAACCATCTGTCTGTGTGTGTGTGCGTGTGTGTGCATGTGTGTGTGTGTGTGTGTGTGTGTGTGTGTGTGTGTGTGCATGGGTGTGTGTGTAAAATATAAACTTTCTACACGTTTGCAATACAGCATAAAGTGTTAAATGCGTCTCTTTTCTCAGCGCTTCACTTTACGCAAGATCCACAGTGTCCCGTTGCGCTGTGCCAAACGCAAGCAACCGCATGAATCTCTCCTGCATTCCTGCAACGTCCCGCCGCAGCCTGAGCACCACAAACTGCACCTTCTCCTGCAGCCGCATAGCGAGTCCCTCCCCGCAGAGACCAGCGCTGCGGACCGCCGGCAGCGAGTCCCGCAAGCAGCCGCGCGTTCTGCGAGCCACCGTGGAGCTCACGGTGAAGTCTAGGACTACATCCCGCAGCGGTCCCGCAAGGGTCCAAAACCCGCAACAACCCCACAGCGCACCTGTCAGGAACCACCAAACCAAAGCACCAAACCCGGTTCCCGTTAAAAGGGACAAAAGCACAAGCACCAATGCAGCTGCAGGCAGATAAAACACTGTGACTGCGGTTTACTGCAATTATTGCTCATTTACTTGAACTCAATGCCTCAAAAATTGCCCCCCCCATTACTCAAATTAACATTGTAATTAATTTAATGTTCTTCCCAATCAATGAATGACTTGATATAAATGTTTGGATTCTGCGCCAAATAATTTAATATTGTACTATATAATAACATCATTCAGAGGGACACGAGGTCCTGTTGTATTTAGTTAACACGGTGCTATACTGTATATGTGTTGTTCTGTTGTGAATATTTAATTTCATATCTGTTTTGTTGCGTTAATAATTGAAAATTAATTGCAACATCTGAAACAGTCATACAGTATTTCATGTGTACAGTACAGTATACAGTATTTCATTTAGCCAGCACAAAACATTATGAACCAGAATATTATATTATATGTAATATAGCTAATGGACGATACTTAAATGCACAAATCTCTGGTCTGCAGCTGGGCCCTCTTTATAAACCTTGTGATGATGGACATGTCTTGTATTTAGCTTGTTTTCAAGTATTTGAATATACTGCTGTATGCTGTACATATTTTTTCAGTATTTCTTGCAGAGACCTCTTTATTTTTATCGCTTTTAATTTTGTTAAAGGAATATATGGTGGGTTCAACACTTGAGTTTTCTCGTTTTCTAAGCATGGCAAAAGT
>JAZGTK010010245.1:0-16548 GCA_036877625.1 Ambastaia sidthimunki | reverse complement strand
AAATTTTAAAATTACATTTCAAATTGTCTTATTTTGTTTTTTGTCTTATTTAAGTTGATCAGATATAGGTTTCAAGTAAATTATGTAATGTATTATAATAATACAGTGTAGATCTTGACCCCTTAATCACCAAAGCACATGCACAAATACAGCTCTTTTACATAAAATACATTTAGCTGAAAAACAGAAGATTTTAGGATTTCTTACAAAATGATTTCTTACATAATTTGTCACATTTACTGATAATTTACTCATGAATTAATTGGGATTTGTTTTATAAATAAGGCTGTAGATTTGCTGCCTATTTCTGCTGTGAAAGGACAAACAAGACTCATTCATGTACACTACATGTAAAATAAAATATACATTTTTAAAAAAATTAAAAATATATTTAGTCACACAGTTGTTACAAGCTGAACTATTAAGAGACAAAAAAATGAAGACAGCTGGCAGCCTTTCTTGTTTTTGTCTGCTTGGCTATATCTGCTGCTAAGAGTAAAATTGTTTTTGTTTGCGTTCAGTATTTTTACAATCTTTGTCACAATCAATTGTTTTCACATCTTTTGTTTTCACAGTAATCATTTTAATCATTTGTTTCTCTAGACAATCATGACACAAAATAAAACAGACACGTTCCTATTATAGCTGTGAGTGAAAGCATTTCCGAGAAATGGGAAATTGAAACAGCTTTGCTTGTGAAACTTCAAATTGAGAACTGCGTAAATGCCATTGATGGAAACCCCTGATTCAATGATGGATATATAAACAGCCAAACTCCTGCAATTTTGAGATGCTACTCTAGACAGTGTAAAAGTTCACTGCAGAATAATCAAAACCTTGAAAACACAGTGATGAACACTGTTACAGTTTTCGTTTTGCTAGTCTGTCTGATTGCTGCACAAGTCAAAGGTAAGTGTATCATTTAAGACGTAGACATTTAATGTTAAACATCTTAGAATCTATTATGAACCTGAAGCTATTCTATAGTTTATGATCTTCATAGTTAATCTCATCCATTTCAGGACAGGGCAGAGGATACAAAAACAGATGCCTCTGTGCTGACAAAGGAGTGGACATGGTTCTTCCAAAGATGATTGAGAAGTGTGAAATTATTCCTCCAAGTCCATCTTGTGGAAAGCAGGAGATTATGTAAATTTATAAATAATAATTTTCAAAAGATATTTGCAAATGAATGATTGTGTATTTCAACTAAGATCTTGATGAACTTACCTTTACTTTCTGTGCAGTGTCACTCTGAAGAGTGCAGAGAGGAAATGCTTAAATCCAGAATCTAAATTCACCCAGAAATTGATCAAGAGACTTCTTGAAAATAGGTTAGTGTTGTTTGTGGGGTTTGTGATTCTTGAACAGTGCAGGGACACTCAACGTCAAATTTGCTGAAGAAATTGCATTCATTCATCCCTTAATGAATAAATATGTGGTAAAATATATGTTTCCCTTTTTTAAACCAGGGCTCAGCAGTAACTTTCAACATGAATCCAGATCAGTTGGTGCCCTTCACTATGGAAGACGCTAGTGTGAAATGAGATTCTGTACAACCTCCAGCTGACATTTGTATAAAGCGCAAAGTAGTTAGATTTGATCTGTAGATTTGAACTGTTTAGTAGAGCAAATGTTTTTGTACCTTGTTAATTTAGGTGACTTGCCATTAAGCAGTGTGTTGTAATTTATAAAATGAATTTGTAATTTTATTTATTTATATAATTGTTTGGTAATGTTTTTTTTCATTCAGTACAAACATTGTTGTGCAGTGTTGTAAAATATTCACAAAATATTGATTTGCTTAACAAGTTTATTGTCCCCATGTATCTATTTGTACAGTTTTATTAAATAAAAGTTTTTTCTTTATTAATTTTACAAAATATATATAGGTTTCATTTGTCTGTGCCACTAAGTAAATAACCTACTACAGCAGAGATACAGTATATTGTGTACATAGTGAAACACACATAAGCATAAATGTTGTAGAAAAACTAGAGTCAAATTATTGCTTGAAAAACAGATACAATCGTCGAGCTGGTTAACTAATTAACTAATACTAGAGTTTAACTAATACTAGAGTTAACAGTACAGTACAGTAACTGATAAATAATTGGAAAACCTTGTTAAGTTATAACCATATGTTATGCCATTACAAATAGTCATCTGCCAGAGGGAGCTGAACTTAACGGTTCATTAAATGAGAACGCATTAGCCCCTAATTTATATTAATACTCAACACAAACTATTTTAAAAATAATTGTGAGATTATCTGTAAATTCTGTAAAACTCTGTGAGACTGCCATCTAGTGGTAGTTCTCTTTCTTAGGCATAGCGTGTGGATCATGAGTTTTATTTGTTTAAACATTTTTAATGGAAAACCGTGAAACTAAAGTCTCAAAATCCCATCTCCTTGGTATGCACAAAATGATTATATATTAACAAATTAACAAGTATGTTTCTATTTGTACAAAACGGTTCGAGTTTATTTAAATCTGAATTTTACAGATTAAAATCATAAGGCATTTGTTTGTGGATACTAAAATGCATGTGTAACGTGTAACAGGTTCAAGAATGACTGAGCATGCTCAATAAATATTTTTGTTAGCTTTAAGAGTTATGTATTCATTTTAAATGTTACAGACTGCAGCTTTAAGAGTTATGTATTCATTTTAAATGTTACAGACTGCAGCTTTAAGAGTTATGTATTCATTTTAAATAATTAAATATTTTATATATACGGTATCTGTGTAAAATCACCTCTATAAAAATGTAATTATTGTAAAATATTATATTGCCTAATCTGCCTAGAGTTGTAGCACAAGCAACATTTCCAGATTTCCTAAAACATTTTCATTTTCACATTTGTTTTCATCAGCATGACTTCAACAGAATGTCTGTTCAGGATTCTGCATGAAAGAAAGAGGTAGTGAAAATACTTTTTATGTTTCAAGAAAATGAGAAGGACTCGTGCCCTCATTTGTGGGTTGTGTATGCTCTGGTTGACATTCATATTTTCTATTTATACATCAGAGCTCACCATCAAAATACTTATTCTTTTATTTATTGTTTTGTTCTTCTTTAAATTGCAATTGCAATCAAACGATCAACCATAAAATCCAAAGAGCTGCCAGTAGACGTGAGATTGTATGAAATACAAGTACTGATAAAAAATGTATACCTTAAATTCACTGTAAGTCGCTTTGGATAAAAGCGTCTGCCAAATGAATAAATGTAAATGTAAATGCTAAGCAGAAAGAACAAATTAGGACATTGAAGCATAACACTACAATAAGGTTCCGTTTGTTAACATTAGTTAAATACTGTACCTTAGTAAACATGGACTATAACAATTAACAATACTTATACAGCATTTATTAATCTTAGTTGCTAATTTCAACATTTACAAAGATCGACAGTTAAAATCAACAGTTGTAACTGCTAACAACAGTTTATTCACAATAAACTATCACTATCAATAAACTATCACAACTATGAACAATTGTATTTGCATTTGCAAATATTTGTTTGTTGCATTTGCAACTAACATAAACACATTTTAATAAATGCTGTAAAAATATATTGTCATTATTAGCTCATGTTAGCTAAAGCATTAACTAATTTCAACATGTCAGCATCTCCTCATTGTTTTTTACAATCATATGTGAAACTATTGGTTACTGTAAAATTACAAGTAACAAGTAGTAGCATTTGACCTTCTTCGACAGAGAAGACGTGTTTTGCCCCACATCCATATTTGTGGCTTTTAGAGAAAACCCAACATCCACAACATCCACAAACATGAACAAAACCAGTGCACTCACTTTCATTAGGATATAAACATAGTTTATGAGCTACCAAAGAATCTGTTGCTTACTAAACAATCTGTTTACTGGAAATACCAAAAACAAAAAAGTTAAATAAAAGTTTTTGTAAGGGTTAGCTTTAAAGTAGGACTATGAAATAAATCCCTGTGTAAAAACAGCTACACAAATAAAAGTTAAACTATCTGGGGGTGAATATGTGGTTTGAGGACAAATGTATATACCAATGTGTTTTTATGTGTATAACAACATGGTTTATGACACTTCTTGTGTCCTAATAATCTCACTTTAGAGTGTGACAGTTAGGTTTAGGGCATAGAATATACAGCTGTACAGTATAAAAGACATTATGTCTATGGAGAGTTCTCATAAACCACACATGCCAACATTATATGCCATACATATGTGTGTGTGTGTGTGTGTGTGTGTGTGTGTGTGTGTGTGTGTGTGGTTATTGAAAGGTTTTCTATGCACATGCAACTTTTTTCAATTCTTCATAAACTTCAAATATTGATACAATCACTGAAATCTACAGAGAGTATAATGTAGTGTAAGCATAAGTGTGAGTTTTAAATTTATACCTGCTTTTCTGGTTGAATATTTAAAAAGAGTGTATATTATTTTCTTATCTACAAATTGCTAATAGCTTATATAGGTTCATGACCTATATGTATCTTAAGAAAAATAGTCTTAAGCAAAATATTTTGTCTTATTTAATGAATATAATAAAGACCTGCTAATAGCTGAACATCTACCACTCAATAACATTTGTAACTGACACTAATATTATCCAATATAACAGTTCCTTCCTCATTCTTGGAAAACTCACCTTAGCATGTCTACAAGCATCTCTTTAACAAGCCTGGGAGAATGTATTTCCGAGAAACGACTACATAATGAAAGAAAAAGTGAGAAGTGTCTCAGAAAGGGGAAACCCCAGATGTAGAGTATATAAATGATGTTGTGAACTCATTGATTCATAATCTCACTGATCCACACATACCACAAGCAAAGACAAGATCATTAAGAGCAAAAAGACAATGAAGACAGTTGCAGCTTTTGTTCTTCTCGCTTGCCTGATTGCTGCAGTAAATGGTGAGTTTGATCCTTAAAAACTGAAGACCAAGATACATCTAAATGCATTTATACTGTAAATTTTTCAACAGACTTGTAAAGTAAATTCAGTAGTAATAATGGTATGGGATATGTGACATTTCTCTTGCAGGGCAAGACAGGACCTCCAGGGGCAGGTGTTTGTGTGCTGATAAGGGAGCGAACATGGTTTTAATAAAGAACATTGAGAAGGTTGAAATCATACCTCCAAGTCCATCTTGTGATAAACAGGAGATCATGTAAGAGATTATAAAGTTTTACAAAGCCTAATTTTCTCCATGAATAATTGTGTAAAACAGATACAGTGTCTTTGAAGCTGTATTGGTTAACTATGAGTAACATGTTAATCTCATTGCTTATTTTGTTTCATTACAGTGTCACTCTGAAGAACGGTGCAGGACAAAGATGTCTGAATCCAGAGTCTAAATTCACTAAAAATATCATGAAGGCCATTGAAAAACGGTAACAATGCATCTGCTGTATTATAAAGCATTATAAATATGTACTATATCTATGTACTATACAATAAAATGTTTTCTGTCTTCACAGGAGTAAACAGTAGGAAACTGTCAGTACAAACTTAACATCCTTCAAATGACTCATACACTTTCTAAACAGTGTGGATGAAGAAAAACTATTCATAACCCATAACAAAAAATGTCTTAAGCTGATTAAATTATTTATCTGACCATGAAACACTGGGCTGTTAAAAAAGCCTTGGTTTATTAATATTTTGTGATACCATGTGTATTTTTACAGTAATATTTTTATAATAGCACTCAACATATGTGTCATATGTTTTATAATAGCACTCAACAATGTGTCATATGTACAGACTTTATACATGATTATATTATATGCACAAAGAATTGTCAAATAAACTTTTTATGTGAATTAACATTTTTCTGAAGTTTTCAGTTTTCATTTCTGTAGAGTGAGTAGGTTGATTCTTATTTACAAAAACTGCTTAGAATAAAAAAAGCAGTTAGATCAGTCACATTGCGGTGTGGAGTTAAAAGTTACGATGAAGGTTGTAACTCCTGCCATGAAAAAGTATAAAAAAATTATTTTTATACTAAACACTCTTTGCATAAATGAATAAAAAAATCCTACATCATTTATATTGCAAAACAAAAAAATATGTCAAATATGTATTCTAGAGTATTTAATCAATTTATTTGATATATAGTTTGTCACGATTTGATTAGAATTACTTGTGAAATGTTGAAGTAAACTTAAGTGTTGTAAACTCGGTGAATTTCATTGCAGCAAAAATATTTATACCTTCATTCATGTACTTACTGTAACACATAACTGCAGTCAAACCAAAAATACTAATTTAAACGTGGGAACTCTGACACTTGCCTGTCCTCCACAAATCCTCAGCACTAAATACAGTGAAAATAGAGCCCTTTAACAAATGAGACTTTCTATAAGGAAGGAAAGTAGGGATCATTCATTCATAGTTACATTGTTTAAAACTGTTCAGAATAGCAAACAGAACATAATTTGTCATACATTTGAATTAAAATAATCATACAGAATATGAGTAATTGGAGAGAGTGAGTGTGTATGTGTTCTCTCATTAAAGTTGGTTCTGTTGACAAGCATCTGTGAATGCTTGTGATGAATTCATTTAATGTCTCTGACAGTTAGATGTATGGTTGTTTAGAAGCCAGACTGCTTGCAGAAAGAAACTGGACATTCTGGCCTGTGTTCCTGTAGCTCAATTGGTAGAGCGTTGCATTAGCAGTGCAAAGGTCATGGGTTGGTTTCCCAGGGAACACACATAATAATATGTTGTATACCTTGAATCACTGTAAGTTGCTTTGAATAAAAGCATCTGTCGAATGCATACAAATGTAAAACGGCCTGAATACTTCTTAGCTTCCTACCAGATGGGAGGGGCTTAAACAAGCTGTAACAAGTAATACATACTAAGGGGGCATGCCATCTCACTTCACCCTCCTTAAAAAATACAGGCACTGATGGGCCTTTTTTATAAAGCGTGGTGATTAATGGCTGGTGGGGAGCTTTGGTGCATCTGAAGTCAACAACCATTTCTTTTGTCTTGCAGTTATGAGTTGGTTGACATCTTCCATTGCTCCACAACTGTGGTGTCATCTACAAGCTTTATGATGCTATTGCTTTGGTGTTTTGCAATTCTTTGTGAGTCTGCAGCGTGTGCAGAGGACTTAGTACACAGCCGTGTGGTGCGCTAGTGATCAGTGGGGTGGCTGAGAGGTCTTTGATTTTAACAACCTATGGTTTGGTGCTCAGGAAGTATCCAGTTGCATATTGATGTAAGTCCAAGTGCTTGTCAGTTTTTGAATTATTGTCTGTGGGGTAATTGTCTTGAATGCTGAGCTGGAGTTACAACTGGTAATAACTAAATATAAAAAGTTATTGCTTGTAACTACTATAATTGTAATTACTGTGTAATACAAACAAAATATAATTATTTTCAAAAGCTACTTGTAAATGCTGGAAATATTAGCATTACAATTAGTTATACTTATTTGTAATTTATTTCTAACATGGCCCCAGTAATGTATATTTTAATATTTTTAATATTAATATTTTAATACCATTTTATAGTATATGTTTTAGGGTTATTAGGGAGTTTCTGGGCATTAATACAAGAGGGCACATTGAGGGCCCATGCAAGGAAATTAAAAAAAAAAAGTTTTTAAGGTCATGTTCTAGAATATCATGTTCTTTACAGTATTTCAGTGTATTTGTACATGTCAGCATTTCCTATTTACAAATAACTGTTACAGATAATAAGTACAGACACTCAATGTCAAAAGCCACGTGATTGTCAAATAAAGAGGTAGTGAGAACTTTGAGCTACTGTTCTTGTTTCAAGAGGATCTGTCCTGTTTACAAGATTGTGCCTTGTAAAAATTACAGTCACAAAGACCCCACTTCAAAATCACTGCTCCTACTAAAATTGTCACTGGTTTTGATTGTAATAATATTCTTTTAACTTCACAATTAAAAAAATTAATGAATGACACAGTGTTTACCATGGGAATTAAACAGCTGAAGGAGTTCTGTCTATTGAAGTTGTTGTCTCTGTTGGCCACATTCTTCAATAGTTAATAATCAACAGTAGACATATAAGACAAGCAAACAATCAGAATGTTTTCATTGCAATAACAGATTATTACATTATATCATATATATTTGTTCATGAAATTATTAGTCTAGTGTTTTCTTCCTCTTTCTTTGAAAGGCCATCTTTCTCTTATAGTGCATGCCATATTTTGAATATAAAGCATTTCTGAGAAACAAGCTGAATTCAGGTGCTGGACTAGTGAAACTAAAACTGAAAAACACTTAGAGAGGTAAAATCCCTTATCAGAGTATAAAAACACAGTAACTGAAAACAACTATGCAAAACATAATTAAACAAGCAGGGTGAAAACAAAAGATCAAAAGCAAAAACTGCTACACTATGAAGACTGCTACAGCTTTTATTGTTCTAGCCTTCCTGTTTGCTGTAGGGGTGAAAGGTGAGTTTGATCTTTACATTTTGCAGGTTAATATACATAATGTGCATTTACATTGTGATCTGAAGCTACCTTTGTTTCTACATAGTGCTGTAATATTAATAGTCGATTAAATAACTGGTATTTCTTTCAGGTCTGGCTAGAATGCCGAAGGGCAGGTGTTTTTGTGCTGACAAAGGTGTGAACGTGGTTCAGCACAAACTGATTGAGAAGGTCGAAATCATCCCACCAAGTCCCTCTTGTGAAAACCGTGAGATTATGTAAGCATAGGTTTTATTTATGCCTTTATAAAGAATATCAAAATGTAAAAATGAATCTCTCAATACTGTTTATAATCATACAAATAATGATCATTTTTGGTGGGTTTGTGCAGTGTTACTCTGAAGAATAGTTCAGAGCTGAAATGTCTCAATCCAGAATCTAAATTCATCCAGAACTACATCAGGAGGGTCCTTGCAAGGTTAGTGTGATCTTATTAATATAGCTTTCCGGAGTTCTTTTCTAATGTTATGCCCACAGCCAATAAAGAACTCAGCATTGCAGAGTGATTCTTTTTTATTGATTCTTTAAAAATGAGAAAAAAGAGAAGATACACTCATCAAAACACTTTTGTTGATATTTGCAGGAGCCAGCATAAGGAACAGCCCGCAATATAATCCAGATTTTTTTGTGACATGATATTAATACCATCCAATCAACAAATGAACATTCATTCTTCTGACTGAAAAATAACAAAAGCTTGATCTAGAAAATGATACATGATCTTTAATTCATAACAGTTTCATAATGCAGTGTCAGTAATGTTTCATAATGTTTTTTTCTTACCTGATTAACATAAAATGGATCTATCATCAATAAATGTGTTTGTGCATTTCAAGTACTGTGTCTGATCACAAAGTGTCATATGTACAGCCTTATAAAATAAACCTTTTCTGCTGTTCTGTGCACATTTGTTGTTATGGAGTATTAATTTAACAAGACAAAAGTTAACAAGCATGTGTGCAGTTTTAAAATACTATTCTTATTTGATTAAGTTAAATACAAATTTAATGATTAAGTAATTGTATAATGTAAAAATTAATAGAAAATCTACTAGTAATTTTCTGCCAGGACATTATCCCTGAATTTTATAGATATTTCTATTAACCCTAAAACACAACAAAATGCAGTGCAAAATTCAAAATACAGGTAGAACAGCTGTAAAAAATCAAAATGGAAAATTCCTTTTAATATAATTAATACAGTAAATTGGGCCTAATTTTGTTTGTTTTTTTCAAGACTTTTTTAAGAGTGTAGTAGTCTAAATGTAATATGGTTGTATGAATTTTGAACATGAATACAAGTTTTTAAGTTTTTAAACGTTTAAGTGGTCCTGTAGCTCAGCTGGTAGAACATTGCATTAGCAGCGCAAAGGTTGTGGATTCGATCCCAGAGAATACAAGTACTGATCAGATGTATACCTTAAATTCACTGTATTGAATTTGTATATATGTACAGTCTGCCAAATGAATAAATGTAGATGTAATGTAAATGTAAGTTTACATGTTAAATCTATAAGCAATGGCAAACAAAGCTGAGCACACTGCAACATTAACTACAGTTATTATGATTATTATTATTACATAATAATATACAATTATACACAGTTATATAATAGAATTGTTTTTTTAATATAATATATTGTTTAATGACTGACATAACAACTACACTAGTGCCATCTACTGGTCAATAGCACTACAAGTTCATGCCCATCAAAATGATCATACAGTTCTTTTGTTTGCAGTATTGTTCACAGATTATTTTTGCATTTTAATAATGTAAGATAGAAAAGAAGCTTTTTAATTTTTCAGAATGTTTGAACTGAGGTAATTCTTGACAGAATATTAAACTGAAAAAACAATATTTTAAAGCAAAAACCCAATTTATCAAAAAAATGACAATTTATCAAAAAAGTGATAAATATTCAAATATGCTGTATTGTAAGCTCTGACATGCCTTCCAGAAGCAACTCTGGGAAATAATTTACAGCCCCAACCCATTAAAATAACCAAACACTTCCTCTGGATTTTTAGTTCAGCTTAATTTAATGCTTGTTTTGTCTTATTGTGAATCATTCAAGTCATCTCAAGGCCCCCTTGCAAGTTTGCTGAGGCCCCTTAGTGGGCCTCACTGTCCAGGGTAAAAAACCTTGCAAAAATATTGATTTCCAGCATTATGGCGCCCTCTGCTGAAAAGATTGGGAATAATTCAGATCTGCGCTGCGCGGAAGGGCGGTGACTATTTGTGCACGCAAGCATCTAGTAGACAGTCATGAATATGGTGTACGCTGTACAGCATTAAGCGCCTTTGTGATTTGTCTGTTTTCATAAATCTGTTCCGTCCTCGTCCTCAGATAAACGAATATACACTTTTGAACAACATTTTCATAATTTTAAAGGCGTCGGGCAGGAAAACTATGGGAAATTGCCACACGGTGGGACCAAACGAAGCCTTGGTGGTATCAGGTAACCTACAGCCTTCTTTTATCTTCAGAGCAATATGGTAAATGTTACTGTAATTGCATGCATTCCGTGAATTTAAACGGTATTGGTGACCGTGAAGGTGTGTTACTTGACAGTATAATGTTGTATTAATCACCCATCTCGCGTATTTTCTCCAGTATTTCAGTGGAGCGCAAACATCCACGCTTGCCTGTTGCGTTCATTGTATGCGTTGTAGCATGTTTTGCGTGGGAAAAACAATGCATTACCCCGTCGTGTGTGACACGTCAAACCGCAATCTGTTGTTTTAAGTCAGTTTCGAAATGCTTACCTTACACAAAGGCTCTCGAAATGCTGTGAAATGTTCATCGATTTTGTGATGTATGTGTTTAGACAAATGTTTCTTCTGATTGGGACTACCACGTCAATATTACATTTAAATTAAAAATACAATACAATTACAGTTGTTATCTTGACATAATATTGGGTATTACGTTTAATATAAACGTAAGCTAAATCAGTACAACATTGAAATTGTTTTGATTTATTAATCTAAACAAATAAATGAAAATAAAATGTAAACTGATTTACAGAACTGTGTAATGCGGAAAAAACACCAATTGTGTTACTTGTGCTTAACCACACTGCATCATTGGTTATTAACAATACTTTCTTGAGTCAAGTAATGTTCTGTCGGCTTAAGTTGCCTAATTTTCCATTAACATTGCTCCCATATTGTGAATTGAAGTCACATGTCTGGTCTGGGTTATGCAAAATATTGGCGCAACAGCTGAGGATTGCGCTTTAATAATAGCTTGCCCATGCAGAATTTAGACTGAAACACCCACCCGTCATTTTTTAAGTTCTTCTTCATCTGTACTTGTTTAATTATTATATACTTTGGTTAATTTGATTATGCCTTTAACTACCAATAATTAAATAATACAATAATCTCTGTGTAACACATTGTACTATGTTTAATTTTATAGGAGATGAATGTAGAATGTAGAATACATGTTTCCTGTAAAATCAATACAGAAAATGCAATATGAATAAGAAACAAGTTGTTGTTAATTGTGTTCCTAAGAAGTATAACTATTAATAGGTTTATGTTATTTAATTAACATGTAATTTACAGTGTAGCCAAGACTACATACAACTGTACAGTGTATTTTATAGTGTAGTCCTCATAATGTTTAGCTTCTAAAGAATATTCCAACAGAGAATAATGTTGGCACGTCACTCAGGAAGCATTTACCAGTGATACTTTACTACATGCAGTGGGACACAGAGGGACATATTCCGTGACTCTAATGGTGAGGGGAAAACTGTATATGGTTACATTTCAGAAGGAGGTTCCTCACGTGCTTTACATGTCTAAGGTTACTATGACCTTCTGTTAATAAAGCATTGCATGGTAAACACACTATCAGGACACAGGTTTCTGCTGATTGCTGTACCATTGACAGCTGTGTGTATTAGATGCTAGATTATCTCCAATAAACAGAGAAGTATTTTGTCATGGTATTCATAACCATTGTATTGAAAAACGTTCCTCTCTACATGCTTGTTTATCTTTACGCAGACACATAGTTTGTTAGCCAAATCACTGTTTGGACAGAAGACTTTTACATAATGAAAATCAAAGGCACATCGTATGTATTTGTTTTTTGTGGCTGAAAAATAGAAGATATATCATATATCATACATCATTTCACCCAGTTTTGTTGCTTTTTGTTGCTGTTATAACCAGATCAGTTTAGAGAATAACTTAAGGCTTTGTTGTTTGGCAAATGTTGAAAATCCAAGGCACTAGTCGCACCGTAGTGGAAGGATATTAATTCTGTTTTCATGCTTGCAGTCAGACATTCAATGGATTGTAATTTTAATTAACATGTAATTTTACTCTAAAATCAGCTAGAGCAGCAGGTTTAGATGGTTGTTAAACATGCAGTTGGCTTTAACTATGATCTGGGGTTTTCCCACTGAGTTTGATTGTTTGTGGTAATAAACAGGTTGTTCATTTTACAGATTGTACACCAGGTTGATGAGGCTTTGTTGGGTTTTTTTTGTAGAAGGTGAAAGTGGTTACTGGCAGACCTACATTTCAGTGCTACTTGTGCAGTGGGCTAAAGGGCTTCATAGATGCAGACTGTGGTTTGATTGAAATGAAAATAAATACATGTTATTTTATTATACTACATATGTTAGTTTATTATACTACAACTCAGTTGAAACAAACCCATGCAAGGTTTTTGTTAAATGTGGCATTTATGTGAAACATGCCTTTTAATATGTTTTTCATTTAAAGGGGGTATGTTTTTTTTTTTTAGTTTTTATTTGGTGTGCACTACAATAGGTTTTCATGCTTTAATGTTCAAAACGAATTATTATTATTATTCACATGTTTAAACTTTCTGCTGCACCCAGTGTGTAAAAAAACGGGTTGTTGAGTTTGGTTGAATGAAGCCCCTCCTTCAGAAACACAGAGTCGGCTGTGATTGGTTAGCATTTTGTCAGCATGGCAACAACACGTGACTACAGTGACCGTTTCTTTGTCTTCTCTAAAGCAGCTCAACATGGCCTTGCCCCTCATTTTTGCATTTTCCCAGGGGTCGTAATTATTTACATTTTGGTTTGTGTTGTCATTGTACTCCCTATGAGCTGTTTGTTGTAGTTCTTAAAAAGCAATTTCTGTTAAAGACAATATCTACCTTTGGAGTGCTGTAACCTTTTAGATCTTAATAGGCTCAAACAGAAACATTACACTAACTAAAGTTAAAAAGTGTAAACGCATAATATAACCCCTTTAATGTGTTTCTTGTTTTAGGCGGTTGCTGTGGCTCGGATGAAAAGAGCTATACAGTGGGAGGCTGGGCCTGGGCATGGTGGCTTATCACCGACATACAGAAGTAAGCATGTCTATTCATGACATTCACTTACTCTATTGTGTAGTTCACAATGTAAATAACATTTTTTACTAACTGAATGACTCTGTTCTTCTTGTGCTCGTTTTAGTTGACCCTGAGCAGAGGTTGAGACCATTTTAGTGACATGCCAACGCATGCTCACGTTGCTCTCGCTGGGCTAGTATAACTTGCTCTGAATTGGTCCACACAGGGCTACCACTTCATGGGGCAAATATAAATAAAGTAGCATTTAGTGGGCCCCCACTTGTCACAATGGCCCCTTGACAAGCACGCACTACTGTGCCTTTTTTGTTTCTAACATGTTATACTGTGTGTTAGACATGCGTTTAATGCATCAATGGAGGACTGCTAAACTTTGAAAAAAATTACAGTATCTTAATTTCCTTGATAGTAAATGTTATGTTGCTGTCCACACTCTTTAAAAAAAAACACACACACAAAAGAAGAGACTATTTGAAGATATGAGGCTATAATGTAATATGAAGTCCTGTTTATGGGGGTTGTTAAACACCTTTTTAAATGTGTATTTAATAATATAGGAATTGACCTAGATAGCCACAAACAAACATGTCTACCATATCACAACCCAACCCCCTATTCTTACACACAGAGCAAATGCTTCCCAGTACACTTCAATGAAGCTTTGGCATCCAGGGCCAGTGTTTGGAAAAATAAACAGAGTTAACAATGCAGGGCTGACAGACGTTCAGCATCATTGGCTATGAAAATAAGCTAATTAATGGAGCAGCATCTGTTGATGAATAGACATTGCATATAGAGTAGAGCGCAGTCATTCCAAAACTCTCAATTTAACTACTTTAAATTGTTCGTGTTTTAGCTTTCAGTATGTTAGCAGTACATTACAAAGAACTATATGTGTGATGTGAACTATATATTAGTGTCAACAGCTTTGAAAACGTATGATTTATTTCTGTTTTTTTGTTTCTGTTTTTTTGTTATTGACCTGATGCTATGAGGTGGTCACGCATGTGCAGTCTAAAATAACCAACTTGCCTTTTCTCTGATGTTCCTCTTCTGTTCATTGTTTTGAGTGTTTGCTAAGCTAACCTGCCTTAACATGCTATAGACTCACACTTGCGTGTATACTATCTGAAATGCTTTTGGAATCAAGATTATTATGCTAAACCAACTCTTCGGAACGCAAAATCAATTTGGTGAAAATGTGGCTACGACATTAAATGTAGCAGCTAACAATTCCAGTTTTTAAAAATTGAATATGGAAAACAGAAAAACTCAATATTAACATTTAAAGATCTTTTCATGAAGGGATTATGTTTGCCAATGTAAAATCAACCAGCAGTTGCTTGGTTGAGTGCATTGTTTAAGCAAGACTGGGTAGGGCTGGATGTTTCCTACCCTCCCCCATTTTCCTGATGAAGAATGCAGTAATCTGGTTTACTGGCAGCCCTAAGAGCTGCATTGATCTAATAATAAAAGATTCAGAGGGAGACAGACTCACTGCAGCACATATGCTAAAGAGCAACATTAAGCAACAAGGATCCTCCCTGCCTACTGTATGGATATTGCCCGTTCAGACACGCTGTGTTTTAAGATTAATACAAGAGCAGCAATTTTCAGAGGACAAGCATGTACAGAACAAGTCACTCTAAAAAGTGCAATTAAAATGTTTTTTGTTTTACAGTTTGTTTTGAAGGGCCGGCTTTAAAATGGCACTGAGTTCTCCATACTGATCTCACTGTCAGACAACAACAATCTTTGTGCAAATTCGTCATAAAACCAAAGCGATGCATTAATTGTTGCATCTAACTAAACGTGAGAGTGGTAATGCAAAATAAATTTGTGTAAATATTTTGCAAGTGTTATGAATATGGTGCAGTGACTAGCAGCACACAAATCCTGTTATGTAGTACAGATAGTATGCGAACTGGGATGCTGCTTTAGCCTTGATTAAGTGTTAGCATTAGCACCACTGTAAGCATTTACAAAGTACCTTCAGACCAAAGAACATAGGATTTGCCTGTCTGTATAGGAAGCAAGATGTTCTTAGGATTATTTTCAAATTATGTTAAGAAATGGATTGTCAGGTTTTGTATGAAGTGGTCAGGTCCTATCTTTCTGTTACCAGTGGTCTCAGAGAGCTCAGTGCAAAACCATCTGCAGCATGACCACAAGTGGAAATTGCTTTGTCATAGATGTTGAAAAAACATTAACAGGTTAAGAGTTGAATTACAGGTAGTGTGAAGTCAAAGCATATAAAAGGCACCACTTTAGATTCAGTGAGATTTCAGAGAGAAGTGATGTGATGCAGAAGATCTCTTCCCCGGAGCTCTGGATACAACTGCAATCAACAACAGTGCTCGTCCACCCTGACCTTGAACCCTGACCTCTGACCTCCCCTTCACATAATGTTAACTCACTGATAATATTGTGCTGTCCTGCCTCCCCCTACCTACCCCTCATTCCCTCCCTTCCCCCCCCATTTCCCTGCATAGACTGTCTCTGGAGATAATGACCATCCTGTGTCGCTGTGAGAATATCGAAACTTCGGAGGGTGTCCCCTTGGATGTGACAGGGGTCGCTCAGGTAATCACATTTAATGAAAGCCAACCAAATGAGAGAGAAAATAAAGAGCACATTTCAGGCGCTCAGGATGTGAAAGACAGTGGCCTGGTTCCATTTCCTGCATTGCCCCCACACACACACA
>JAZGTK010010243.1:0-16552 GCA_036877625.1 Ambastaia sidthimunki | reverse complement strand
ACTGCAGATTCAAGAAGAGTCAGAAATGTGGAAACAGAGAGATCTTGAACGACAAGCCTCGTCGACTCATTTCCCAAAACACAGGTGAGTGCAACAGCTGGTTTTGCAACAGCTGGTTTCTTTGTTGTCTTTTCTTATGGGTCACATGCATCATTTTCACTTAGGGGTCAGATGCACTGTGACCGGTATTTAGATGATGCTGAGGGGTCCGTGCAGGGCCGGCTTGAGGACAGGTTGTCTGACAGAGATGAGCAGGAGGCCCGATACTGGACACGAAAACTGTATGAGTTTGAAGCCAATGATCCTGATAGGTATGTCATATTTCTTGTGCTGGGAGTATTTAAATCGATTAGTGTGTTTGTTTTCTGTGATGTCTAAACCACAACCTGCCTTCTCAGGTGGGGCCACAGTGGATTTAGGGAGCTTTATCCTGACCAGTTTCAGTAAGACATAGTTGTTTATTCAGCATTTTGTTGTGGACTTTAAATTCAAACTGCAATGATTTGTTTTTTATTTTCATCTTTGGGGCTACTTGTCCAGTTTTTTTGCATTTAATAAAACCTGATCTGTTTATTTAGTTATTATAGCCAATAAATGCTGTAGAAGCCATAGAGCATTCACAAAGTCAACAGTCATTGTGTAGTTTTATTTGCATAGAAATGTGCTTTATTCATTTATTTAATAATTTATTACCAGAGAAAAAGACTGCGGTGAGAGTAAACACAGAAGAAAAAAACACAAGCTCACATCTGAAGATGGCGTAGGGAAAAATTCCAAGAAACCATTGAAGAAGAAGAAAAAAAAGAAAGAGAGAAAGAGGAGGAAGCCTGAGGGCTCAGGCTCTGAATCCTGCAGCGATGCAGAAGACATCTTGAGCAGGAAGCGGAGGAGGAAGACAGGAAAAAACAAACATAGGAAAAAGGAGAACAAAAGCAAAGAGAGAACAGAGGACGGCACCACGGAAGGCAGCTGTTCGGAAACAAGGATGAAAACACAAAAGAAAAGAGACTGTCCTGAAATGGATACACTGACTGAACCTCAGAGGAAAAAACGAAAGAACTGGAGAGTGGGGAAAGATGAAAAATCAGAGGACAGCTCTGATGGTTGAAATGATGGTGTATGTTAACCAGTTATGCTGTGGCATGGCATCTATCACAGCAATGGTTACTGAGTGACTGTAGACATGCTTTTAAATGTGAAACTCATTTATATTTGGGTGATTGTGGTCAGTGTGGAGGCAGTGAAGATCTTTATACCTCACCCAGCAGAAACTTGATTGCTTTTCATGCCATTTGCACCCAGGACTGTTTGTTTGAGTTTTATGAAGTTAAATGTCAAATCTTTGTATGGTGGAACATTTCCTATATTCATAGGACTTAAAAAGACTCAGGTATTTTTTGTCATATTTGCTGTTAGCACAGCACCAAATTATTTATTGTATATGTGCAAAATAGCATTTGCGAGTGTTTAGTGTGAGTTTACAGATTAAAGCAGTGGTGCATCCAATAGTCATCATTTACTCAACCTCTTTCTCTTGCTATAATCCATAAAACACCAAAAGAAAAGCTTAGCAAAACTGCCAGGTCCATGCAATAAAAGTGTGTGAGGACCAGGCACTGTTATTAGACTTTTATTGTATAAAAGCACACAACACACAACAGAGCTGTTTAAAAAGTGGCTATAAATAACAGCTTTTGTGATCCACAAAAGAAAATCATACAACTGTCAAAAGACACCAGGTTAAATAATGATGACAAAACTGAAGTTTTGGCTGCACTGTATATATTCAAAGCTAAGAATATTCGTATCATGTTGCCCAGAAGGGGGCACTGTTGCACTATGAGATGACAATCTCAAAAAAACAGACTGTGATTGTCTTTAATGACTTGTTTTGTACGTTTGCTTGTAAACACCTACAGTAAACGTTATCTCTGTCCTCCCCATTTATAGATAATGGTTACACTCCCTGTTGTTGTGATGTTTGTTCTTTTCTATTGATCTGTTTGCACTATGAACTTCTACAGGTCAAAGGTTCATGTCATAAATTGAATTATACCTCATTAACACTGACTTTGGAAGGGAGAGGCTGCAGATAACTGTCATGTGATTTTAAGTTTCATGTTTGGCTATTTAATAAAAAACGACCCCTCATATGGGGTCACCAGTAGGTTAGTGTTGACTGTTCTTGCTCACAGATTCCATGTTCATTGTACGAGCTCATTATGTTGATATCTGGCTGTAAACACAGAGCACTGGGCATAAAGAACATTGTGTCACTTTGGTAATGAATATTGGCCTTTTCCTAACAGCCTGGCACAGAAAGCTCAAACAGAAAAAATTATCAAACACTTTCAAGCTGCCAAGCTTCATAATGAAAATCAAATTAAATGTGGCCAGTTTTCATCATCCGTGATTGAGATGTTTTGTGTTTTGTGTAAACTGGTCATTAGCACACAGTTCGGAGGAACAGGCCGTTCAGACCTCTGTTTTGGTGAAGAGGAATTTCATGGTAATATCTGTCAAAGGCTCTGTGCACTTTGTAGCTTTGGCTGGTAGAACGCCACTGTAGAACTACAACTGTAATCTTACTGTTTGCTTAATAACAATGTGGACACAGTTAAGGAAGAACTTTATAATCAGTGACTTTTGCCCTGAAGGAAAAACAGTCCATCTCATGTTTCACTTGGATGATTATTTGATATTTAAAGGAACAGTACACTTAAAAATAAAATTTGTGTCATTATTTACAGTCTTATTTTAGTGAATAGAGACTGGAACTTTCAAGCTTTTTAAAAAGTGGATATAAAAGCCTCATAGATTACAAAATTACAAAAATTACAGGTTATTTCTAAAGCCACATTGCTTTCTGTGATAAAAGCGGATAAAAGTCATTATTTACAAAACTACTGACCTCTACTTTTAATATCTTTACTCCTTTAAATGTATGAGTTGATATGTCTCACAAAAGTGGTCTGAATGATTCACAAACTGGCCTTTGTCAGTCGCAGAGGTTTGCAAATACCTACCTGTAATAACTGAGAGGAAGATTACCAGTAAATAACGTATTAAACTTCAGTCAGTTTCTCACGCAAAGCTGGTGGATGGCTTCAAAGGGCTTTGAATATATCTCACGAGTCATA
Source organism: Ambastaia sidthimunki (assembly GCA_036877625.1). Taxonomy (NCBI): domain Eukaryota; kingdom Metazoa; phylum Chordata; class Actinopteri; order Cypriniformes; family Botiidae; genus Ambastaia; species Ambastaia sidthimunki. The sequence goes on along the minus strand of JAZGTK010010243.1, from coordinate 13,412 downwards.
TGGACCTCAGGCATGTTCCTTATTCAAGTGAGTGATGTCAGATCAGCCTTTAGTCATGCAGGTCAATCCAATAATCCTTCTTTATTGAGTTCTGCTCGCTGAGTACCTCAGATTTACGTCATGTTGTGACTGCGTAGAGAGGCTTAATGGTATCATGAGTTACAAGGTATTAGCAGAGGTTAGGCTGTATTATTGCAGCCTATTGCTCTCTATAGTAAAACTCATTATTTAGAAAGGATGTACAATTTTTGAGGGACACCTGAGTCAAATGTAGTCTATTTATCTGTATGATCTGTTGGTCTGGCATATACTGACATAGCTCGTTGATTTATAGAGGGTCTAATGAAATCTTGTTCAGGGTAAAACATTAACATTAAAACGTGCATATTTTCAGCTCTTCCTTGTATCTTCTTGTATCTGAGTCTGTAGTCATGTGTTTGATAAAACCCCCTCCTAGGTTTGTTTTTGGAGACGGTTGATAAACATCATTCAAAATTCCAAAGGAATACCGCAACAGGCGGTATATATGGTGTTTTCCCACAGAAAGTTCCACTATGAATCTGTTACTGTATCTGTTATATAGTCAGTCGCTCGTTCTGCTTTCATAATATGTTCTTGTTTCAACAGTAAATGATTGCAGTCATTTGTTAAGTGTTTGTTATTAAAAGCAATTTTTGTAGTGCTGTAATACCAAATTGAAATAATAAACTAGAATAGTACACAACTAAAACAGCAGATAGAAAAGGATTTTTTTTCAATAATAAAAATCACGACTATAGACGTAGCAAATCAAAGATGGTCAGAAATAAGCTTTTTAAAGTGCCATAGTGTCATAGAAGAAATATCGTGATCAGATTATTTTTATGCTATAACATAAAAATATATATTCATTACATTTATAAAGGTGAAACAAAAACATGTTTGCTTGGTTTAAGCACAGTAGATCCCACAGAGCTCATTAATGTGCCCTCTGCTGAACATCTCTCAAGGTTAATGGACAGCTCCTACAGTCCATACACTGAACACGCACTATTTCCCAGATTGCTCTTAACGTCAGTTGTGCATCCAGACTGACCGACTCAGACATTTCTCTTCAATTAGCCACCAAGTGACTCATGGGTCAGTCCGCTGCTGTTGCTATGGCAACATGACATGAAAGATTTGACTTCATGATTTGACCAACATAGCTGGTGTGCATTTGTGCATCTTCACAAAGTGAGGTAGATAATTATTTAAACAATTCTTTATAGCTTGGGTAGTTTTGAGGACAAAACTAAAACAAAGAGCACCCACGTATTCACAATCTCATTTATGTTTAACACTTAAGGTTAAGCGTACTACATACTTCAAATCTAAGTATGAGCAACAATAACAGTTGCAGATACCAAACATGATAGTAAAGATGCTTTTTAAATAAGAGTCCTCTCTTAAAAACCATTGGATTGCATTGCAGTGTTGCTTTCATAACAGCACTCGCCTGACCTTTGCCTCAAAGATCACACTCTGCTATGCTTATTTCATAACATAAGGTGTTTAAACAACCAGCCCCTTGTGTGTATTCTACTCAAAGTAATCCAGGGCGGAGCCTTTCCAAAACAGCCCCCATGAGCAGCCCTCTGCTTCTTCATCACCTCCGGAAAACACCCATGCTGTGACGACAACTCGTGTATCTGTCATTCCTTGAAAAAACAAGGAAAATGGACGTATGATCCTGGAGGGAAAAAGAGCTTTGAAGAGGCTATGATCTGAGCAGTCAAGCCCCGGCCCTGCCTCACTTCTCACAGGCCTGCTATCACACCTCCGCCTGCACAGCCTTATGGGATGATGGATTGACGTCAGAGAGTGTTATATTGGCCCATACTCCGCCTCTCTGCTAAATGGCTGCGGTAATTAATTCAGAAGAGCAGAACGAACTTCCATCTAATTGGTCCATTGCAGCAGCTGTTCTGTGTCAGGTCTCTAATCACATCTTCTCCTGGTTCACGTCAAACAAACAGAGACGTGCTTTCGTAAGCTGTGCAGATGTGAGGAGGAGGACAGCCGATGATTGAAAAGTACTTAGGAGCTTTGCTGCTGACGTTTGTTTAATGTGCTATCAGGGTTTCACTGCTTATGTCTTTTAGAGTTTTCTGTCAGAATGTATTTGCTCAGTAAAGTCATATCATTAAATTGCATGGACTGAATGCGCTGATTGGACAAATATTTGATGGTCCTGTGCCTTCCACAGAAGATATATATTTATATAAAAATATTTAAACCACTTTACTTGGATGTGAAGAGACGTTCAACCAGCATAACAAGAAATGTTTCTGGATAAAATCGCCCACCCAGCTTTTAAACAAAAATTTAAACAAAAAAAACCACAAAAATTCTCTTATCTATCCTCCGTGTCTGGTGACCCTGAGCCATCAGCCTCTGGACTGCTTTTGGACAGGCGACTGCTTTGTTTTCCTTCCCCTGTCTGTCTACTTGCTCATTAGTGCACAGCTATTTTTTAAAAAATGACTCATTGACATTATGCACATCAGTGATGTACAGCACTGTAAGACCCTGACAGCCATGTGCAGTTTGATTGGTCACCCCCAGCACCATTTAGTCTAATCATATCTTATCCCCACCACATCTTAAGCTATGAGTCATTAATTCAAAGTTGGTGGTCTGCGGTTCAGAAGTTGGGCCAACAATGTCTGTAGTTGAGGTAGACCTGTGTGGTACTACCATTGGATGAACTTTGATCCAATCAACTGCTGACATAATACCCATGAGGCTGGATTTATTAGCAATTCGTTTGCAATTGTTTTGAGCAAAAAACTCTAATACTTCTGTGATTGTAACAATTTTATTTCATGTCTATTATTTCCAAGCTTATCAGTTGCCTATGCATGTGGTAATTGTATATACATTAAAGAAATTGTAGTGGGGAAAATTGAACTGTAAAATTGCATAAAATTGCATGTCAGGATCCATCCATGTATTTTTGGAGAAATACATTAGTGAACAAGATTCATTCAAAGAACAAATGTTCTTTCCAGGTAATGACTGTAATTTTTAAGCAACAGTGCAAGTACAACATCTAGTCAAAAATAGGTAATTTTATGCAAAGCAGTTTAACCAAGACATTGATGTATACTTATGAATCCAAAGAAAGTTAAAAACGAAACGCCCAATATAAAAACATATAAAAGCATATCTATCTCTCTATCTATCCATCCATCCATCCATCCATCCATCCGCCTGCCTGTCTGACAGCAGGACGCATTCAACTCTTGATCATGTTTAAATAACAGTGAATGGATAACAATGAAGGCTGTGCTGTCTAAATCTTTCCTAGCGCGGCACATAAAAGCGCTGAGCGCGATGTTATATAAACAACAAAGTCCAAGGGTGGTCTGCGCACAGCTGCACACCTGGAGGGTCTTGGACCTTTGAGGAGAGGACAGGAGAAAATTGTAACATTAATAAGCTCTGAGAGGAGAGAGCAACGCTTTGACGTCATTCAGCAGAGCCTCCAGCTACTTGATTATTAACAGCTGGCAGCCCCTCTGCAAGATCTTATAGGGTCATATACCAAACAAGAACAGAAATCTGGATTTTTACTGTTATTACAGCATTATGTTTTTGATGTAAATTGTACATGTTTACCATTTTAAAATGTGTTTAGTGTTTTTGTTATTATTTGTATTTTGGCTTTTCCTTGTTTATAGCCAAGTAAATTAAAACTGCAAACATGAATGAAACCGTAAACGTTTACACTTGCAAATACGATTTCGATTTTAATACATAAAATATATATGATCATTTCATGAAATAACATACAAAATTGCATTTCCCAAATGATGGTTAACAACAAAACACAAAAAAAGAAAAGTGAAGCCAGAAAAAATACAGTCATTTTAAAACACAAACCAAACTAAAAAAAACAAACAAATTTTATCAGTATCACAAATTAAGAATAATGTCACCTCTCTAACACAACCATAACTAAGTACTGAAGGACTTTTAATTTGTCGCCTGTTTCCCATCAGGCAGTGCGAGCGCAGTCGCCTGTACAGCGGAAGTGCGGCAGCACCCGAGTATCTTCACTGCTGTGATCCTCGTCCAGGTCTAAAATGGCAGGAGCAGAAGGAGACGATTCACTTTATCCCATCGCTGTTCTGATCGACGAACTGAGAAATGAAGACGTCCAGGTAATAAATGTTGTTAAAAGACACACGTATGATTTAAGAACAAAACCTTGTGGTTATGATATACCGCAGTTATCCTGATGCGGTTAGCAGCTAACCAGGGTTTGATCGCAATAGATTGAATTAGGAAAGAAATTAGTTGTTTCCTGAAAATAATCTAAATGCATCTGGGATTAAATAGATATTCCTAATACACAGCCATAGTGCTCTGTTGGATAATATAGTAATCATTAAAAATCAATCCGAAATTACAACGGGAACTGTGGTTGTATGTCAAAACCTAATGAGCTGCCTAATATACAGTATTTGGTATATACCATAGATAGACAGTAGATTATTTAGGATAATAAAAATGAACCTCAAACATAAATAAAATCCCGTCTGTATGTTTGTACATCTTCAGTTACGTTTGAACAGTATTAAGAAGCTGTCCACTATTGCTCTGGCTCTTGGTGTGGAGAGGACACGAACTGAACTTCTGCCCTTCCTAACCGGTGAGACATCACATCAACACCACCACAAAATCCTCTCCAGATTATTTTAATTCCTGATTAGTTTTAATTCAAGCTTTAAGACTGATAAACTGTTCTAAGGTGGAATAGTAAGTAACTTTTTTTGACATACTTTTCAACATATTGCTATGGTTTTAAAATAGACTACATATTAGACTAGATATTATAGTAGACTAAATATTAGAATAGATTTGAGTGCAGGTGGGGGAACTTTAAAATGTAAAAAATAGGATTGTGTCTTAAAAAAGCTTAACCTACAAAGTCTGCATTCGTGAAAATATGAAGGGACAAATTCTACACCCTTCTGAATGTAACACTTGTAACGATGTTTTAAAGCATTTTAAGCAGGTATGTATAAGCATTGCAATGTAGCAATACTTAACTGACATCCCTTCATCTGTAGATACAATTTATGATGAAGATGAAGTTCTTCTTGCATTGGCTGAGCAGCTTGGGAGCTTCACACTGTTGGTTGGAGGCCCAGAGTTTGTCCACTGTCTGCTGGTAAGTGTTACATTTGAAAATAGTTAAAAACCACCATGTAATAGACGTTAACCTTGACTGAGTTAAAGTGAAGTTGGATGTTTTTGTATGTTTCATCTTCTACTTCCATATTTCCATCAGCCTCCCCTGGAGAGTTTGGCCACTGTGGAGGAAACGGTTGTGCGGGACAAAGCCGTGGATTCTCTGCGGAAGATCTCTCAGGAACATTCCCCTGTAGACCTGGAGGTGCACTTTGTGCCACTGGTGAAGCGTCTGGCCAGTGGGGATTGGTTCACCTCCAGAACATCTGCCTGCGGTCTGTTTAGCGTCTGCTACCCACGTGTATCCAGCACTGTTAAAGCAGAAATACGCCAGTAAGTTCAGTTTAAATAATATATGAATCATCTTATTTCTGTTTATGGATGTGACAGTCAAACCGATATTTCCCACAAAATCAAGCATGACAGCTCAAATTTAAATCATTATAAACTTACCACAGAGAATCAGGGTAAAGAGACAGTTTTGAACGCTGATCTATTACTTTTTCATTTTTTTTGTTTAACAGACATTTTAGTTTTCTTCACGTCAATTAGATTTAAATCAAACAATAATTTGCAGATGGGTCAAACCCCCAGCTGAAGACCTCTGACCTTGATGAGTGATGTCAGTAGTATAATATAAGTGTTTGTTTTTGCAGGCACTTCCGCACTCTCTGCTCAGATGACACCCCCATGGTGCGTCGTGCCGCTGCCTCTAAGCTGGGCGAGTTTGCGAAAGTTCTGGAGCTGGATTACGTTAAGAGTGACATTATTCCGCTCTTCACAGCACTAGCTTCCGATGAGCAGGTAGACTGTTGCATCATTCTCAAGCAACACCATACATCAATGCTGTTTATTAGCAGTTAAAAATGTATTTACTTTGCTCTGCAGGACTCTGTGCGTCTGCTGGCAGTAGAGGCGGGTGTCAGCATTGCCACACTGCTGCCCCAGGAGGATCTGGAGACCCTGGTCATGCCAACTCTTCGCCAGGCTGCGGAGGACAAATCCTGGAGGGTGCGCTACATGGTGGCCGACAAGTTCTCAGAAGTGGGTTCTTACAAAACAAATACTTGGCTGACGTTCATGCTGTCCCTACGAGAGTGTGCTGTAACTCTGGTTGTTTGTCTGTTTGCTTAAAGTTGCAAAAAGCTGTTGGCCCGGAGATCACCAAGAACAATCTGGTGCCGGCGTTCCAGAACTTGCTGAAAGACTGCGAGGCAGAGGTTAGAGCTGCCTCGGCCAATAAGGTGAAAGGTGAGGATTGACTTTGTTTTGATAGGGGCGTCGGGGCTTCGGAAAGCTGGCCATCACGCAACACCAATAACATTTATCTTCTGGCCTGTTTATCTCTCCAGTTTTCTGCGAAAATTTGCCCGAAGACAGCAGGGAGACCATCATCATGACTCACATTCTGCCATGCATCAAGGTACACCCGTTTAAATCTCGCCCACTTGTTTATGAACCGGCATGTGTCTGAACAGTTCTGCTACAGGGTGGCAGCCAAATTCTCAGGATGGGGTACTTAGGAAACTCAAGCTTGTTGTGATATTGTGATATCATATCTGGGCAGGTGTCCAGATGATCTCTGCTGGAAGTCTGTTTGTTGTTCTGTTATTTTAGGAGTGTTTACATTTTTATCATAAACAAGTGTCATCCTTTTGTTATGATGAAGTAATTGTTGCATGCTTTTTATACTTACACAGTGATGTTCATACTTAAAATGATATTAGAACATCACCGGCTGTATATACATATGGGGGTTTGGGACCAAGACTCCTTTATAAAGATGATTAGTGTTTGTGACCTCATGAGCTGGTAAATGAACTTGTCATGTCTGACTGATTTTGTGACTTTTGGGAGTCTCTGTGAAGGACATGAGCAGCAGGGGTCAGTGTTGTTAAATTTGTTTGTATCTGTTGGCTCACCTTGCTGTGGATTCTTAGGTTTAGTCACTGCAGCATCAGGCTGAAATTAGGTATTTTTTTCTTCACTGGAAAACCTATGACATCTTGTAATGCTACTGAAGAGCTGTGTGGAAATGGCATTTAACTCCTGAATCTTTTGAAAGATGCTGCTTCTCGAATTGCTTCTGGATACGGCTCATCTTGAGTTTACCTCACGTTAGTCTGTTGTTTGTTTGAAAGGACAAAAATGTGTTTCGTTTGTCACTCAGGTGTTCTCACAAGCTTCTCTCAGTTGTCCTGTCTGTAGCAAAATACATTTTAAGTTAATATTGTGTTTTTTTTTTTTACTGTTGAAGTTAAAAAATTGAGATAACCTATCTCATGGTTGTAATTTCTTAGTAAAATATACTAAGATAACAATGGTAAACAGAAATACCAAACATATTACATTCATTGCATGAATTTGTATCCTGTTAGCCAGGAAAAAAAGAAATGACAAAGTAATAGAATGGGAACTATATTAACTGATCATTTGCAAGGAACTGGTTACCGTGGTTAAATCTTGCTACAAAGCACTGGTTCAAAAGAACTATTAATCTGCAAACCATATGTGGACATCACAGCTTCACATATGGTACAATGAAGTGTTTGGTCCTCAGCTTTGGGATTTACAAGATTCTTATAAATCTCACTTGCACTAGACAGCTCTTCATAACAGGCCTGTTTTTACATACCAGACAACAGGAAGAAAAACAGTGGAAGATGTTTGGTGTGTCTGTTTGAGCTTTACAAGGCGTTCTGTGCTCTTGTGTGGCCTGAGAGTCTCATGACCTGATGTTTGATATCTGTTAATAAGCTTATGTAAGCAGATCATGTCTTCCAGTTACAAACGCTTGTCCGCTTTGTCAGCAGACGTGATCGGCAATAAGCCTATACATACAAGCTTTTGGCTGAAATGTGAGATTGTCGAGGCAGTAAGACGTTTTAACGAGCATATAAATGTCCAGATTTCAAAGCTGAAATAGATCTCACCTCCAGCACGCCTGAAGTGACGTTTGTTCTTCAAAGATTCCAGTAATCACCTTCCCTCTGATTAGAGCTACTTGTAGAAGAATAGCTTGATTTCAAAGTCCTCAAGCCGCCTGCTTTTCTCATTACAGGAGCTGGTGTCTGACACTAACCAGCATGTCAAATCTGCCCTGGCTTCTGTTATCATGGGTCTCTCCACCATCTTGGGCAAGGACAACACTGTAGAACATCTTCTGCCTCTTTTCCTGGCCCAACTGAAGGACGAGGTAACCTGTCTGGCTGTTGGCCAATCTCTCATCCATCTGTGTGCAAGTGTCTCTCTGTCTTTTGTTTTAATGCCTATTTTAATGCAGATGTTCATGGTACAGGTTTACACTACCCAAGTGCTAAGATGTTAGCAATAGACTGCTTTCAGCCTACATCGTAGTTTTTTTGTTTTTTTTAAATGCAGGATTTTAATAATCAAGGAACGTCATAAGTGACCGAACTGGAATCGTAGGTTTCTCTATATAAGGTGCCAATTGGCATTTGGTTTGGATAGAGTTTGACTGTAGCATGTTGCTAAGTGAAGCGTCATTGCATCATGCACACACATTGAGTAAAAGAGTCTATCTTGTATTGATATTTCTTAGCTTGGAGCAGTGCATTGTGGGATTGCCCCTTTCACAAATAATGCACATAATGCCATCTTTAGAGTTGGGCTTAAAGAAGGTATATAATAAGGATTACATATCGTAGCAGTCTTGGCCTTGGGAGTCTATCTAAGGGGCCTCAAAATGCTGCCTGCGTAGGCAGCTTATTAGGTTTTGGGACACAGCAATTTTCTACTTTAAAGTCACTGATTGATGTTTCTTTGATCGGGCGTCTCTCCATGACTCTTTTGTTAGACATATTAGCTTTAAGATCGTAGTAATAAACTCTTAGTCTGTTTTTAAATGAAGTTGAACTTTGGCCTCAGCTTTCAGTGAGACCGTGTGGCAAAGCTAAAAGCTGTCCAAGTGCCAGCCTCTTGTGTTTGTTTCCCTCTGTTTTATTGGTCTCCTTTTGAATGTCAAACACATGATTTGAGGATGTTAGAAGCTGGGTTCTGTGTGGGTTCTAATACTGAAGTGTATTTCCATTGGCTGCTTATCCAGCTGGCTCTGTTTGACTTACAAACTTGTTGTTTGGATTTTAGTCAGTCATCACCAAAGTGCACTTTCTCAAGCAATCATCAAATATTTGGCAACGTGTGTGCGTGCGCTGCAACAATGTCACATGAGCCTTTTATGGGAAATATAAAAGATTTTGTTCACTGGAAAGTAACATTGTTTTTACTCTTATATTTACTAGAAGTTATGAGGAATGTAGGGCAATGTGAAACCACAGTTGACTCTGTTTACTTAATACGCGTTCCTGCAGTTTCAATAAAGCTCTTAGGGAAATCCTTAGTGTTGATATATTGAACCTTCAAGCATTTAAACCGAGCAACAGAACATTTTAACTGTATTTCATTCAAAGAGAATGGCTGATAATTCTCATCTTCACACAGTGTCCTGAGGTGCGTCTGAACATCATCTCCAACCTGGACTGTGTGAATGAGGTGATCGGAATCCGGCAGCTCTCTCAGTCTCTGTTGCCAGCTATAGTGGAGCTGGCTGAAGATGCCAAGTGGAGGGTTCGACTGGCCATCATTGAGTACATGCCCCTGCTGGCAGGCCAGCTGGTGAGTCTGTGCTCCACTTCCACATCTGCACAACGATTGGTCTCTTGTATCAGGACTGGACTCATGACGTTTCTAACCTGCATAATGATGTTCTTGTGGAGCACAAAAGAAGATATTAAGCAGAATGTTTAGGGACGCTGTTCTTTTCCCTACCGAAGCACAAAAACCACCTATTTAAATGCATTATATTCATTATTGGCTGAATGTAACTCTAGCCCAAATTTTGTTCCCAGGGTGTGGAGTTTTTCGACGAGAAGTTAAATTCCCTGTGCATGGCGTGGCTCATTGATCACGGTAGGTCTTTCTCTATCTATAGAGATTCAGAATATCTTGAGGTAATGACAGCAATCAAGCAAAACCTTTAAACAGTGTTGGTTCTATCAGATGAAGAGTTTACATTGAGGAGAGCGCGGCCAAAAGCAGTTCAGCAGTAACCTCCTCCGGCTTCCTATTCAGTCCCCATAAGGAGAAAGTGAAATAGGGAGACGTGCTTCTCTGCACTTCCTGTGCTGCTCTGTCTGCCAATTACGAGAGCCTGATAAGATTCTCTCTCGCCCTCTTGCTCTTCTCCTCGTTCTCTTTTTATCAGACTCTTGTGTGTCTCAGTTTCACTATTGCACCAGTACTGACTTCAGTCAGTATGTAGGTTAATCCAGTGCCCTTAGTCTGGCTTCTTACATTCATTAGAGATGAGCAAAACCAAATATTATTATCTGAATGTCTTTAGACTTATGTCCTGTACACAGCAGTCAGATTTGTGTTTCTGAGGCACTTTAAAAACCTGGTGTATTGGTTAATCATGCAGTGTTTTGATGGTGGTTGATTCTTTAAACAGATATATAGTTATATAGATTGCAACTCTAAGTATCTGCTATCTTAAGATCTTATCATGTTGGACGGTACTTGTAGACTGTTAGTACACTACAATCATCTGAAACAAACTAGTTGACCCTACTAACTGACCCTCCTGTACATCTCTAACATTCAACCAGCTCTGTGTGCTGTAGCTTGTTACATCATAATAGATAAACCTCACATTTCAAACCAGGTTAACAGTCATTCCAACATATTTCCAGCCTCGTTCAGCTGCCGCTGTTCAGAATGTATCAGGCTTTAAACCGTCCGCTAATGTTGCTTTGATTCGCGTGTCAGTGGTAATGAACGTTTCAGAATGGCGGGGAAGCTTCAATTTAATGGTTGTCAGATCGTTTCTGATGTCACCATGAACATGAGTTGAGTACATCCAGATGTTGAAGTGTTTTGCATGGTGCAACACAGACGCGCAGTTAAACTCTGACACAGTTGCAGACAAAGGGCCCAGATGGGTTACATCACTGGAATGTTCTCGCATATCCTGTGCTGGCCGCTTACATAAGAGCTTCGAGCCTGAGTGGCGCTACACAAATGTGAATCCGTGTTTTAATAAACACACACAGGCACATCTGCAAAACACACACTGTGTCAGTTATGTGTGTGTGTTGTATATTTAGAACTTGACCTATATAATAGGTGCTCATCACATTTTGTCTGACGTGTTTTCATTTTCTGTTTGGACTGCAAGACTAAAATTATCAGCCTGTTGATGAAGTGATTATCATTAACTTCTTTGAAGAGAGTCTAATGTTTAGCAGATTTTGCGATGCACAATTTCACACGTTTGTGGACGTCTGCTCTTCTCGGAATGGAAGTTAAATAGATTAGATTGTGATCTTTGTTCCAGTTATTGTGCAGTCAGGTAGAATGTAATGTGTCGTGTCTACACTGAACACCAAAACATGTCGATTAACTGCAGACAAATGCCAACATGTTCAACAGCACTCGGGTCCAGCTCACGTGATCTGTTTGGTCAAATGGTCCTGGAAAAGCTGAAACCAGGCTAAACCAAATAAATATTAGTGGCACAATGGTTAAAAGTTAAAATTTACCCCAGTTACTTTCTTAATACATGTTCCTGCTATTGGGCATGATTCAAAAATGTTATGTAGAAAAAATGATCATTTATGCCTCTGAATTGTTTGAGTAATTATTAAGTAAGTAATTATTAAGTAAGTAAGTAATTATTAAGTAATGCCTCTGAATTGACCTTTTGAACTTTATGTCTACCAGCATCCATTCAACAGTTGAATGGTTTCAAGCATGTAAGTGGCCACCGGCCTGCATCACGAAAGCAGGTTGAGTAACAGTCGTCATGCCTTTGTTTGCAGTGTACGCCATCCGAGAGGCTGCCACCTGCAACCTCATGAAGCTGGTGGAGAAGTTTGGAGCAGAGTGGGCTCAGAACACCATCGTTCCCAAAGTGATCGGAATGGCCAATGATCCCAACTACCTGCACAGGATGACCACTCTCTTCTGCATCAATGTAAGCCTGGAACCCTAGTGGTGTCTTCTACATAATGTCGTTGAACCAAGTGCTTTTCCAGTAGAAGGTTTTTGCATTGGTAGCTTGTATTAGAATATGTGAGTAACTTGATTTTTCACTGTTTCTGTATGTCAGGCTCTTTCAGAAGCATGCGGACAGGAGATCACCACCAAGCACATGTTGCCTGTGGTCCTCAAGATGTCCAATGACCAGGTGGCTAATGTGCGCTTTAACGTGGCCAAGTGCCTGCAGAAAATTGGGCCAGTACTGGACAGCAGGTTTGTTTGAAGAAACTGTCATTCCAAAATTGTTTGCTGGTGGATTGTTAGTGTAGGAAGAAACACCAACAGTAACAATGATGGTGTCCCACAGTGCTTTGCAAGCAGAGGTCAAACCAGTACTGGAGAAACTAGCCACAGACCAAGATATGGATGTGAAGTACTTTGCTCAGGAGGCCATAAGTGGTACGTATCCTTGTGTCTGTCTCTTACTAACGTAACTTACTAACGTTAATTGTTTCAGAACATTGTTTAATTCTACTGTGGTGTTTTTTTTTTCTACAGTTCTTGCCTTGGCCTGATTGGTTCCTGCTCCATGTGGACAACTATGACAACACAAGACTTGTTGCATTCTATTTATTGTTTCTTTTGAATGGTTAACTATCGTCACTGTATTTCTGTGTTTCCCTCAGTTATATTGAAAGCATCAAAAGGTGGACTTGTTACTTAATACCCCCCATTCTGTATGAATATCTCCCAAACACGCTGCATGCCTGTACAGTTTACTGCATTGCTCCTCAGACTCTGTGATCACCCCACACAGCCATTCCAGTGCAGTCGTAGCGCAACATGTCTGTTTTAGCATGCCATTGCTTTTCTTAGACTGGAGCTCATCCTGCAAGCAACAGATGGTGCGAAATGCCTGTTTATTTGCTTTAGTAAATTTGCAAGGGGCGCAGCACATTGTTTACATGCGTACCCTCTCCCGGGACGAATCGCTCCCGCGCTCACACGGTCTAACCGCCGAGTCCTCTGTGTACACGAGGCGGGTAATGTTAAGCGCGCATTGCAGTCCCTCCTGAAATTTGCTTGACGTAATAAAGTCACACTTTGTCATGAGAGGTTCAGTGATGGAGTGTGTAATTGAATCAGCTGTTCTGTAACGCAGGGTACGTGACTAGAAGTACTCGTCTCATAAA
>JAZGTK010010242.1:0-16552 GCA_036877625.1 Ambastaia sidthimunki | reverse complement strand
CTGTGTTTCATAGGGCTCAGCAGTAAGTTTGGTCCCAGTGGTCTCGGGCCACTATTGATCAAACATTCATGATCATGTGTATGCTTTGCAAATGTTAAACATGCAAGTTGTAATAAATGTTGTTGTAAATTCAGAGGGTTTCATCTAGATAAATAACAGAGGATTGGTGGGATAAGTTGTAGTCTTGGCACCAGTTCCCTTGGGTTGAAAAATAAATGTTTTGTAAAAAAAAAATAAACAGTAATGTTTTGTACTGTATGGCAAAACTGTGTGTTTATTTTTAGTTGTCATGGAGTTACAGTATATCTTTGTATTTCCAGCTATTATTGTAAATGAAAAAAAAATTATATTATTTGACAAAGTGAGTAATTGTATAGAAAACAACAAGTAAAAATATAGTATGTTTTTCTGACAAAAATACATTTCCATTAAGCAGGAACCACAAGCTGCACTGTTAGCCTGACCAGGGCAGCAGAAAGAAAATCATTATTGTTAAGCCCTGGATTCCTGTGCTACTTTTACACATTTTTATTTTTTAGAGATTATATCTAATCTCTCATTTGCTGTCTATAGCCCTGAACATACCAGATACCATACTAATAACACTCATAACTTCAGTAATGTGTAACCAAGTGTTTCCTTTTCAGTGCCCTGATTTTATAAAGTGTTTAGCCCCTTTCACACCACACAACTCTTTCCAGAAGTTTAGCGCTAACACTCCATTTAGGGGATACGTGTGAACAGCACCTATTGTTGAAATACTGGTAAATCCGTCCTGACCGTTTTTCAGGTTTTGGCACTCGTGTGAACAAAACTTTGAACAAAAGAATTTTAGTATGAGCATGTGCAAGGTTACAGACATAGACATTGTGCATGTGCATATATCTTCCACTGTGTTTTGAGACTAGATGTCTTTCAGCACAAATGATGACACAGATAATGAGAATTTTACTTTGGGTTGCCTGTATGAAAGAATCTATTGTCTATAATGTCTCTAACGAACTGTGTGTGTGTGTGTGTGTGTGTGTGAGATCATTATGGTCCTGCTGTGATAATTGTTGAAGATGTTTGTCACATGCAGGAGGTAATGAGCAGCGTCTCTGATAATTTGGCAAAGGAAGAACCATCACGTTGTGTTGTGATTGAAAGAGGTTTTCTGAGAAGGTCTTCACAAGACATTTGTAGATTTAAATGCTCATATTACACATTGATTATTATATGGCTTATAACTTATTGGCTTATAACTAGTGTTGACATTTTGATATTTGATAATCATATTTGATAAATAGAAATTCATAAAAGTTCATAAAAATAAGATTATAGACTTGACCTTAAGAATTCATAATTTGACTAATGTGGGTTATACTATTATGCTGTATGCTGCTGTATTTTGTGCTTTGCTGTTGTGTTTGGAATCTTTATTTTATATGTTGTTGGGCTGTGTGAATAATACAGCATTTAAAATATATTGTGGCTGAATTTGCCTTTTTAAATTTATTTATTTCCATTCTTCTAATCCATCTTTTTCCATAGATGGGTTGATGACTAAAATTGTCAGTTCCTCATGACAAACATGAGTTTCTCTGTGTGTGTTTCAGACTGCTCGGACCCCGAACCTGTGAATGAGGACATCACTAACACCAACTCTAGTTTCAGGTATGATAACCACTGTCTGGATATATACATCTATATCATTCTTGTTTATACATTGGTGTCTTACATTACTAAAAATAGCTCCAATTGGATGTTGGCATGTCTCCACAGAGCTCTCTTGTAATGCACAGTTGTGTTTAATGTTGAACTCATACTATCAGATTCAATTCAGAAGTGAAAGAGATTTACTGAGATATGAAGTTTTTTAAGTGCAGTTGATTTTTCTCTCACTTTTTCCCATGAACTTTATCTGACTCTGTTTTTCAGAGTTTGATTATAAGTGACAGCCTTGAGAAAAGTTTGCTGTTGTTATAGAAATAGTTTCCTGTTCATTGTAAAATTCATGACTGACATTTCATTTTTCTGATGCTTAGTTAAGTTTTTATTTTTTGAAGGTTTTGTCATTTTTTTTACCAGGTCTTCTGCTGTTTCTCCGCAGTTTAAAGTAAACATTAAATTCAAATAGACCCTGTTCGCTTCCTGAAAACATTTTTCCGATCTTTTTGTGCACAGTTCATCAGTGCACATTTTTCAAAAAGAAACGGTTTATTGTCCTGAATGTGTGTCTTTCATCAAAGTGTAATAACCTGTTATTTGAAATTAGCTTTTTGGCTAATATTGCCTCAGTGTTATTAAATAACAGTCAGATAGCCGTGGACTTCTTAAATCATGTCATTATGTAACAAAGTACTGTAATGCCAGTTTACGTAATAAAGATTTTGACAATAATAGCCAATAAAAGATTTGTATTGTATTAAGAGGGTGAGGGTGAACTTAACCTTCGTTTTCTTTCAAGAATGTCATGTTATGCATTAACATCTGCAGCGAGACAGATTCCCAGCACAACACGAGCCCACAGGATGACATACTCTGCTTGTCCTGTCTTATATGCTGAACATGTACTGCCAGGCCTCTAACATCTGATAACAGGTCTATAGGGAATTGAAAATGAGCTTGTTTGAAACATTACTGGAAAAAAGGAAGTGTGTAGGGTTCCAGACAATTGTTTACTCAAAGAGTGCTGCACAAAAATGCTTTATAAGGCAGATGTAAAGCAAATTTCCCATTACATTCACTTTGTGAGAAATATTGAATTTAATTTACTCTGAATGCATGAAAAACTCATGTCACTCATGACATGTATTATCAAAATATACCAGAGGTACTCACATTGGTATTGGAGTGTTGAGAAACTTTGTGTTTTTTGCACAACACGGGTTCTAATTACCCAGTACTAATAATAGTCAAAATGGCCTTTTTATTAGCCTTTCTTAAGAAGCAGATGCTGACTCCATGGAGTAAAACAATGGTCCACATGCATCTGAATTTTTGGGACTCTCTTTGGTTTTTCTGTTTTTATTAACATACTTTCTGTTTTCCGTTAAACTGTGTATTAAAGCAACATTTTTGCTCACACCTGACTAAGAGTTTGTGACGATCATATGTAAGCTTGCTGTGTTTTGGCCACAGACATTAAACAGTATGACTGAACTGATTCACGTACTGTAGAAAACCTCCTAATACTAATACTACCAGTATTTTGTAACCATGGTTTAAGTTCGAGACACTATTAAAATGTTTATTTTACCACTAATTGTCAGTCACACTCTTGTTATTAGAAATCGGCCCATCTTTCACAGAAACCTGATTAATCAGTAATGAAGAGTTACGTTTAATTAAAGTAGTTAAAAGTATAATCTGCCATCTGCATATAAAAGTTCCTCAGAAAGGTAGCAGTGCTTTATTTGTGTGTGTATGTGATGAAGTGAAGGTCAATGTGTACTGTAATTCTATTCCCTCTGTTCAGAGCTCTAACCCTCAACCCCAGCCATTAGTTCTGCCATGACAACTATAAGGCTCAGCTATAGAAGAGTTTCTTTAAAAGAGCTGCAGTGTCTTAAGATGTCAGAAAGCAGCTCTAATTAGCTCCTGAAGAAGTTGGAGTTGCCCTTAGATGCCCTCAGACACATTTATACACTTTCAAGTACTGTGTAAAAGTCCATGTACATTTAACACCAGAGCATGTTGGCACAGAGACTTCTGTTGGTGAACGTGAGGCATGCTGTCACGTGCACTGTATGTTAGTGTCACAGGTGATAAGAATGTTGTCTAGCTCTTGTTCTGTCTGAAATGAGGTGTAGGTCTATCAAAGCAGCTTATCACCAGTTCAACAAGATATTTTATGGCATAAAAACGTAAAGCAAAAAAAAAGGCTTTATATAGCTGTGGTTTTCTACTTGGTGGTTGTTTGCAGATGGTGTGGGGGGGACATTGTATTTTAGAGCATTTTGACAAAATGTAATATTTGTAATAAATGTGCATGTCCATGTCTAGGAGTACACTAGCTGATCTATAAAGATGACCTCAAAGCTATTTGACATGGACCAAAAGCCACAAAACATTGTCTTTTAGAATAATTAGTTAAATTTTCCCATGGTTGTTTTGTTGCATTGTATGAAGTTGGTTTGGATCTCGTCTTCTGAGGCATGGTGAATTTTCACATATCCTTACAACAGACTCACTCCTTACAACTTATCAGTTTTCACAGATCAGAAATTTCACACTAGATCTGTGTGGCTTTTTTGCTTTCCAGCCTTTAGTGTGGCTGGCAGTAAGAGCTTCAGCCGCAGACGTGTGTAAAATTCAGTACAGTACAGGAGAACTTTCGTCTGCCTTTAGTCGTTTTAAAATTAACTCATCTGAAATTTCTTGAGTTATTGCAATAAATCAGAGCACATATGAGCACATATTACAACATCAAAATAAAATTGTGTTTTAGGAATGGAAAAAAAACGAACAAACAGCTATTCACGAAATAAACACTATTTTCAAGTTGTTTTCCATAAAATATCCACAATCATTGTGAAATGATCACAACAATTATTCATATTGATGGCTGTAAATCTTTCTCTATAGCTGAGTATCAGTAAATGACTGCAACATATGTGCAATGATGGGGCAGTACAGTAAGCATTCAGACAGCAATTTGCCCCAAACAGTAGCTTTTGTCCTGCACACTGTAGCCACATTGCTAATGTTTTGCTAATAGCAATTGTGAATAGACACACTGGAAAGACTTACTGGATTATAGCTGAATAGTGCAAGAGGTTAACTCGTGGCAAAAAAAGTTGTGAAAGACTAAACTTATGAATCTAGGCATGTGAATGTGCTCATAAGACTTTATGAGTGAAAGACTCTTAACGGATAACATTTCAGGCAGTTTTTACCACAACAATACTGCACTGTGTGCACACTTGTTGGAAAGCAACAATGATGGATGATTTTCTTACACAGAATCCGATGTAAACAATCTATCAATATTTATCTAATTTATAGCATTTTTGGACAGAAAGTTGAATTGGAATTTATGTTGTGATTGCCCAAACTTTTGTGAGTTGTCACTTTTGTGTTGATGCACCATGGAAACAAACATGTCCCATATCTTTGAATGAGTGATATTCTTGCACAAAACTGTGATAACTCATGCATAAATTGGTGCAGTGATTGGATAGAATGAGCTCTTTCTCATGAATAATTAATGAGTTCTCATGAATCTCTAAAACTAAGGATGTATTTGCATACTCTGCAGTTAATTACCACTCCAATTTAAAGCATATATATATCATTTCTTGACATTGCTTCAACTTTGTTTTTCAACCCGGAAGTATGAAAAGACACAAAAATAATGCATTTTCATTTCTTAATGAAATTAATGAGTGCTATTACTGTTTTCGGTGATGTGCAACCTGAATATATTTGTTACATCTAATAAATGTTCTGTAAAAATGATTTTTCACAGCCAATGTAAGGCAGACATTGTTAAAAAAAAGCATTAACACATTAAAATCTAAACCACTACTCAAGTTAATTTGCTTCTGTTGGTGCAGATGGAATTTAAACCTGATACTAAAAGTTGGACCATGTCCTGCTGAGATAAGAGGATAAGATATCTTGCTGAACTTTGTGTGAAACTTAAAATTATCAGTTTAAATGGGGTTACGATCTTAAGAGGAACAGACAGCTTTGATAAATATGCAAGCCTGTAAATCTGTAGATTTAATGTGTGTTAATGTGCATTTCAGGTAAAGGATGATGTCAAGAGTGAAAATCAGCCTGACAATAAGTGGCACATTTTGGCAGTGACCCCTACACACGTGCCCTCCACCACATTAGCAGCAAGTGAAGGGACACCATTGATTGTTTTATTTGTGACACACCAGCCAATATGCTTTTATTTTTCCCATTTTAACTTTAAAAATAGGCAGAGCGATGAAGAATGCTGCTCTCCTGCTGTGGAAAGTGTGACCTCAGAAGTAGTTGAGAGAATCTAAGCACTAGCCATGGGCTGCTGTCGTGGTATTATGCACTTACGTACCATTCTGACTCCAGGGAGTCCATTGTCGTCAATGCTGGCTGCAATGATGAAGCAACAGGAAGCAGTCTAAGAACTTTACTTTTATCGGCTCCATCTCCTTGCTTGGTTGTAAAGCTGTTTTATGAAGAGTGCCTTATGCAACCATATGACAAAGACCGTTTTGATTGGTCTTATCTGTGAAAATTAGATTTGTTGCCAAATTGTTGGTAACCTAGCAGCTGTTGGTGTGAACTGTTCTGTTAAACAGGCTATTTTGTTTGACAGTTCATAACTGATTCACAGATTGGACTGTTCATAAATCGACCCCCACTGGGTCTGTTGCACTTGGATGTCTGAGGTATCTGAGCATAGTTTGATTGATCATCAATTGAGAATTTGACTATGAACCTTTATGGCCAGTACACTGTGGCTCAGCCCTGTTTACCTCTGTAAGTGATTGAATCCCCACATGTCCCCTTTTCCCATTCTAAACATAGCCTCCTGTGATCAATAAGAGTCATGCCGGCAGTGGATTAACAGTCTGTCTATAGGAAACGCACTCTAACATGTAATCAATCACATGCTTTAAAATGAGCATGCTTTTTTCCTCTCCCTTTTTTAATCTCTCCCTTGTGCCTTTGAATTTTGAATGTCCAATATATCTCCAGTATCCTACTCCCCAAACCTCTTCCTTTCTCAGTTTACCATACAGATATGTTGGTAAGCACTCTACAACAAAGCACAAGTATTGATTGGATGCAGGGCTGGGCAGTATGGTTTCTACGAGTAGAAACGTATAGAAACAGTAGACCGTATATACAGTAGAATTGTGTTAACTTGGAGAGAGTCTGCTACACAGTTTATAACAGGATATATGTGTTGCAAATTTAAAATATCTGGTAGCCAAACATATAAAAGCCTACAGTTAACTCCAGACTATAAGCTACATAAGGGCACTTTCAGTGTAGACAGCTGTGGTAATTAAAATAGGAGGGATTTTAGTGTGTTGTGCCTTGCTGCACATGTCCACTGTACACACATTAAGTAAGCTGTTTTTGCACTAAGAAGGGTTATTATTCATTTGTTTGAATGTTTTGGTTTAAGTCTGTCAAGCTCCTATAACTTACTAACTTACTAACTAAATAAAATAACTCCCTTGCAAAGTAACTATATTGTGTACCGTTGTGGTGATATAACATTATAAAATAATATTTGGTCATACTGCCCATGCCTGTTTGGTAGTTATATAAAGACCACCTTCAACTCCAGATGTCTGTCCCTGACAGAGCTGTTCTTTTATTGGTTGTCACTCTTTTAACTGCCCAGTAGTGCTGCTCTCATCAAAGCTTATTGATTGAAACTGCTTTTTTAACATAGCCACTGAGGAGGAAAGAGGCAGAGCAGCAGAAGAGAGAGAGATAGGGAAAGAGAGGCAGGGGACAGTCTGTGCATAGGACAGTGCTAAATGCTGCCGCTACTTTGAATTCTCATGTGCTCTCTTGGCAGGACTAACAGACAGTGTATGGAAGCACGCTGATCTCCCAGAATGACGAGTGCTGCACCTGTCCGGAAACCATACCGCAAGGCACCACCGCAGCACCGTGAGTCGCGCAACACTGTGCCATCATTCCGAGAGGAAGTTAGCGGGAGTGCCCTGCCACCTGTCAACCCTGCGACATCAGTCCAGGCTGACCCCTGCCAGGTAATTTTATCCCACAATCATGCACGCATTTCTTCCCAGAAATCATGCTCGCATTTTGAAAAACCTTTGTGGTCGCAAGTGTCTGACAGCGAGCTTGAAGTCTCCAGCCTGTCTAGCTTGGAGCTCAGTGTCCTTCCCCCACCACAAATCTTCAGTCACGGTTCCATCGGTATGACACTGCCTTCCAAGCATCAGCGGCAACAAAAATTGAACCGCTTTATTAGTCGCAGTGACAGTCTGCTGGCACTCTCACGTGAGGACGAGGTCACCTCCTCTGAAGACTCTCAGCAGTGTAGCAGTGGCCACTCCCCATCACACTCCAGCAGGACTGCAGAGCGCTCCTTGGTCTTTAAAGAAAAAGCAGAGATACTTGTTCCTAGGCAGGAGCAGCGTTCAACCCATGTTGCTTTTTTGATGCATGCACATCCACCCAAAGGCATTCTCAAGCAGTCTCGTCAGTTAGGAGTTTATGCTTCTGACAATCTGCGCAGGTCCAAGTCAGCCGAGATGCTTAGCCAGATGCAACGTCATGGGCACAGTAGAAAACCCAAAAGCATATCTTTGGACAGAGTAAGAAAGAGACATGCTTCATCTACATCGTCTACATCTCCCAGCTCTGTGCCACCAGGTTGGAAAATACAGCTTCTGGAAGAAAAGGTTAAATTTTCCCAGTTTCTGGATGAAATCACCTACCGGGTTCTGAGCCCTGCCAGCCAAAAGATGTTACATAGCAGGTTGCCAACATGGTCTTCAAAAGGGAACCAAACAAAGCAGCAAAACAATCCCCAACAACATGGATTCAGGGATCATCAAGACAAAAAGAAAGAGAGTGGTCGACCTTGGGGTAAGTGGGCCGCCCAGCATAATGGAGCAGCCAGGAAATCGAAGAAGGAACGACATAAGACATGGCACATCTCAGTGGACGGTCCAGAAAGGGTTTCAGAAAAGCAACATGAAGATCCCCACCACAAAGGGTCTTGTCTTAAAGCTGAAGGCCCCAGCTGGGTGGGGAGCAGCGATCTTTCTGACTGGGATGATAGGACTCAACAAGGGGTTCAACACCAGTCTCAACCCCACCAGTTGTCCCATCCAGAGAGTAGGGCCCAGCAAAAGAATAATTTAGATAAATCAGGGCTGCCAAAGGCTCAAATGCCAACCATTCGTGTGGAGGGTGAAAAAACACCTGTATCACAGGCATTTTCTATATTGTCACAGATCAAGGTATGTGATTGATGTAGTTGCTTTAAATTCTCTGAAAATGCCATATTACCATATTTTATGCATACCTTATTTTATGCATATTTTAACAATTGGCCTGAATGCTGAATAGTGTGTAGTAAAGACATGGTTCACCTAAATATATAAATTGTGTGATTATTTACTTACCCTAATGTTGTATCAGATCAGACATTCTTTCTTATGAATGTTTGCTGTTTTTTTTGTTCAGAAAAAAGCAGACAGTGATCAGGTTGTGTTAAGCTTCATAACAACAACAAAAAAAACCATAAAAATAGTAAAAGTCATACTCTTGCTTTAGGCTATATGACTACATGACCATGACTATATGGTCATATGATTTTATTTGTGATTATTTGTATGTTCCGTTTTGTCTTAACATACAACAGCATTCTGTGAGAAGACCCAAATTCAGTATTAAGTCAGTATTAAGCTTTATTAACACTGTATTGAGTGTTGAATTACATTTGTGGTACTTTCGTGGGTTTTTTTGTGGTTTGACAAAAAAAGGCAGTGACCCCCTCACATGTGGTTGTTTTTAAAACATAAAACATAATTTTGTGTTCTGTGGAGAAAAATCATACAGATTTAGAATGACATGAGGGTGAGTAAATAGCAATGTTTTGGTGAACTGTTTCTTTAACTGTAAGCTAGGCGGTTGAGGCCAGCTGGTTAGTGAGTCGGACTTGTAACCAGAAGGTCGCCTGTTTGATTTCCAATGCTGGCAGGTAACAACTGAGGTGCCCTTGAGCAAGGCACCTTAACCCAGTTGCTCCTCAGCTATGGGTCACCATACTTGGCCATCACTTCACATTTTACATGACAAAAATCTCACGGTTCCAAAATTGATATCTGAGATGTGTAGAAGGCACAGAAGTATTGCTGTTAACAAGAACATTTGCTGAAATGGTGAATTATCACCAATTATCACTTCAGTGACAGCATTTCATTAACTTCCTACATTACAGTTTTATTTGGATCACACATTTTCATGTCAACAAAAATAAATAATTAGTCTTTAAACTCTACAACTGTTTGCAAACGTTCTCTAAAATGCATTTAAAATGCATTTGTTAAAAAGTATTTCCATTTTCTGCTCTGTAAAATTTGTTAGCTGTTTAGCTGGCAGAAGATAAACAAACTGGCTGTCATTACGATTTCCTAGCTTCACTAGACGTGTGTATTGACCCATTTGACAGAAAGCATGGCAAACAATGTTAAATGCTTTCTCTGAGTCCCTTTTTTGTTTTATTTTTAAGAAAGTATATAAGCTAACATGATCATAAGTAATTTATAGAACTAGTTTTATTATTAGTTTTATTGATACGTTAATCACATCAGTAAAATAAAAAAACAATCAGCTTGTTTTTAAGTAAACTGTATGTCTGCTTAATTAAGATTAGAAGGCAATTAATAGAACAGTTTCCTGTAGCTTTGACATTTAGATATTACAACCATGTCAGGTCAGATTAATTTTTGTTTACCTCTTTGGTAAAAAACAAATACAGTATTGTTTCAGTGCTATATGAAATATTTATTGGAATATAGAACTGATTTCTGTACCACTGTAATATTTATCTGTGCAGTGACGTTCAGTATGCACATACTAAATTAATGTGCTTTCTTACAGGAGTCCTTATCAGATGCAGACAGGATCAAGTAAGTCTATTTCATTACCCTCACTGTGTTATCTTAAATATTGCTGCCTATTACTTTGCAGGCAGTTCATTAGCAGTGTATATTTTATTTTAATACTGGATTTGCAGATGTTCTCTTACATTGTATTTATGATATACATTGACGTGTACTGCCCAAGTGTTACCTGAGCTCACTCAAAGCCAGAGGTGTAAAGTAATGAAGTACAATTACTTTGTTACTGTACTGTAGATATTTAAATTTATTGCAACCTTAAATTTTACGTCTACATTTTTAACCAAATACATTTTTTTAGTCTGTGAAAGAACTTGTTGTTAACTTGTTGCTCTGCTTTTGTGTAGCTTTAATGGGGGCTTGTGTTGAGTATTACAACCAATTAAAGATGTTTCTGTTGAGTACAAGAATGTAAGGGCCAATCAGAGGCATTTAAATTACTCACAGGTACAGAAAAGATTAGTTTAGGTGTGCCATAAATCAACGGCTTGTTTTGTCTGTGTAGCGTATAATAATATTGCTTGCTAAAACATTTTAGATGTATTCTAGTCATTGACATTTAATAATCATGATTAGGTCTACAATATCAAGGGCAATAATCATCAATAATGATTTTGTTTAAATCTTGCAGTTGATTGTAATGAGTACCTGTTTTATTTTTATAACAACTAATATGCTGCTCTGACCCACCTGAAGACAGTTGCTCTGATGGTGCTCTGTTTCAGTGTACATGAAAAAAGGCATTACCCTTAAACTGTCATTTTCATTTATTTTTTTTTATTTTATATTCTTAATACAAATTTGAACGAAGTGTATGTATTTTACTTTTACTGGATATTTTTTTTTTTAAACCAGATACTTTTTACTTAAAATTTAAAAAGCGACGTTTACTTAGTAATTTACATTTTACTTAGTAATATATTAGTGGAGTATCTGTACTTTTACTTGAGGAACTTTTCCCTCCACTGCTCAAAGATGATTATTCATTGGCCCTTAGTGTTGTGTGGCCTGCTTGGTCAGAACATCAGGTAAGAACATGTGTCGATGTGATCACCAGCTGATTAACCTAGAAAATCCAGAGGGATGGGGTTGGGGGTGTGTGTGGCCGGCAGCAGGTGTGAGTTATATGCAAACTGTTGAGCAAGAAGACACAAATGCCCATCTTCTGATAGCATCAGACTTTATTTACTCACTACCCCTCAGGTGCTCACTGGGGTACTCAGTCAGATCCACTTTGATCATTGACATCTCGCCCTCTTTCCAG
Source organism: Ambastaia sidthimunki (assembly GCA_036877625.1). Taxonomy (NCBI): domain Eukaryota; kingdom Metazoa; phylum Chordata; class Actinopteri; order Cypriniformes; family Botiidae; genus Ambastaia; species Ambastaia sidthimunki. The sequence goes on along the minus strand of JAZGTK010010242.1, from coordinate 4,693 downwards.
GGATACAGGGATTCTGAGGCTTTTAGACTTTAGCACAAACCATAAGGTGTCACATGACTGGCAATGAGCTGCTCCTTTCAACACAGGCCTTCCAGTACCTGTGCTTCACATCTTTTATATATTGCATTAGCTTTTATGTTCTATTCCCGTTCTGTTCTCTTTGGTGCAGCGTTTTTCCCCACTGGAATTAAGGGTGTAAAGTCAGCACCTCACATCCAGTGTAGTATTAAAGTTATTCTGTTTTTCTGCAGCTCCAAGTTTTAAACACCCTCCAACAACTGGTACAAGGGCAGTAGGTTGTGTTAAAGTTACTTCTGTGTAGGACTTGGCTGTATGTTAACAGGCCTGGGTTAGATTTCATGTTCTCTACACCACCTCGCTTGTGATGTTAAATGGAAGTGTGCGGGATGCGGCCGGGCCGGAAGGTTTATTGATTGGCCTAGTTGTCTGCTTGTTGGGTGTGCAGAGCAGAACGGTGGATATAGTCTCAGGATGGGTTTCTTCAAACAGACAATTTGTATAAAGTATGAAATTATAGACTGATTTGTTAATCTGTGTGGTTTAATTCACAAGTTCATAAATGTCTGTGAGAATTTCTTGAAATATTACCAGAATACCCACAATGCCGCACTGAATTTCAGGCACTGGTGCATAATGTTTAGAACAAAACAGCTCTTATTAGGTATTAAAAGTGTATAAATAACTGTTTAAATGTCAAGGAATAAAGCCTAGTTTTGTGACATAAGGTAAATTTAGGTCAACCTCAAGAATGGACTGGAGCAGCGGGGGGGCATTTGCTATGCCATAAGAGTATCATGGTACATACCATGGTTGGTGCACAGTTTTTTGGTTCGGTTTGAATGTTGTTACACCCCAATTTTACCAATACCATATATACAGTAAATATAATTTGAGAGCGCAAATGTTGGGTGATACCAATATAATCACTGATATATCATGCATCCCTATTTATTCTGTCTTTTCAAGGTCATTTTCTTCATATGCATTTTCACATCATCCTGGTTGGCTTTTAGTGAGATTCTCTTTGCTAAACTGCATAAAGCATTTTTTCAACATGCCTAAAAGCAACAGATATCAGAAAAATGACTGATAATTGCAGAGACTCTTTTCAAAGTGAAAGCATTGTTTGACATTTGTCATCTGTTAAATGGTGGGGGCTTTTCTACCCAAATGTTAGGGTTTGCACACAAAAAAACTATGTGTGTCACACGTGCCTCAAACATTTAATTTAGTATCTTTTATCACATGAAAAATAAAGAGAGTAATGCTGCAAGGAATGCTTCTCTTGAAATCTTGCTTCCTCTGCTTTTTACATTTACAGAAAACCGACTCAGTCTTTCACTTTGTTCTTTCGCTCCATTTGTGCGCTGAACATGTGCCAGAGAACAAGCAATTTGCTGCAAAATGAGAGTTACATTGATGTATTTATAGCCTAAAACCTCTGCCCCCATCTAGGCCTATAGCATTAATCATTAATGTTTCTGTTTCTCCTTTTTGATGTTGCTTTCAACAGTTCCACATGGCAGGTGTACAAGCTAGATTCCGGATGTGTGTCTAAGTGCCCTTTTCTGTGCTTCCATCACTTCGAGATGTGAAAGAAGCCCTGGAAATGTGCTGACAAGGAAAAAGCATGTCAGGGAATTTCAGGAACCTGTGTCAATAAAACATTTAGTGTCTGCAAGCTGTTATAACTTATTATTTGTACAGTATGTGTTGTATAAAAATGTATTTTTCCAATACCTGGAAAAATATATATATTTATATAATAAATATATATATTTGAAAAATATATGGAAAAATATATATAAAATACAATACCTGTTGTGTTTTTCTTTCCTATTTTCTGTGTAAAAACAATGCTAATGAGTAAGATCAGTAAAACATAACTCAGATTAGTTGCAAATTAGACTAGTTGTTCATGTGACAGCATGTAGTTCAAGATAAAGTTTTTTTGTAAGGCCTAATATTAGGATTCATAATTAATATTAACCTTAATTATGAAATGTCAGACTATCATAGAGACTTTAAATGTACCAGTAAGCACCCACCTAAAAAACATGCAAAACATAGCAACCACATTGTAACACCTTGGATTGAATAATGACATGAGCCAGATTCAAACCCACATTTCCCACTTAAGTACCAAGTCTCAACATACTGGAGAATGTGAGCTAACAGCAGGCAACAGGCTCTATATTAGAGCACTAACTAATGACAATAAGTGTCTGTACAATATTAATGGTTTGAATATTGTTGCCTTTTATTGTGACTTGCGGTCTGCTCTGAATGTTACAGCTTGACTGCATTCTCTTGCAGCACAGTTTGTTCTGAATCATTAACTGTTTTCAGTCATTAGGAAATGTAAATGCTCATCTGCTGACTTCTGTTGTGTGCTGGAAGATTCTTCATTTAGTTTTAAGCACTTGATACATTTACTGTGACGCTTAATTGAAATGTTCATTCAGAAAGCAGTGTTTAGCTGTACTGCTAATTGACCCCATGTCTTTCCAGAATATGACTGTTAATTGACTTTAAAAAAATCAGTTTTGTGCTTGTAATGAAGAAAATAAATTAGACAAAGTTTTAATGACAGAGGGCAGGTATCACATGAAACCTGTAATGACTGACAGGTCTTCACTAAAGTTGGCTGCAAAACATTTTGATTTTGAAACATTTTAAAGAATGATTTATAATAATGATTTGTAAGTGTTTAAATGAACGGTCAACCAATTTGATTTTTTAATGACCAGTACCGATAAACAACATTTTACACCATCTACACAGTGTGCATTACAGAAAAAATATTAAATTGCCAGAATAAATATTGTAAAGGAGTGGTCATGGCATTTGTGTGGGTTTAGTGATGAGATGGCTGAAACACAACAGTTCCCCGGTTCAACGCCACATACAGCCAGCTGTTCTCATCTCACCAAACACACACACTCCACACTGTGTGTGCCTGCTATACCTCACCTAATCACACACACCTGTACAACACTAAACTTGCTGTCAGTAACCATATTTGGCTTAATGTCGTACTGCTGACTGCCCTTTAATCATCTAGCTCGGGTCTTCAGTCTTTTGCACTTGTTTCTTCTGTGTTTGGTTTTGAAGAAGTAGGTTCAGGCTTCCCAAGCTGAATTTCAATTGCCTTGAAAATTACTGGGAAATGGTTGTGCGGTTTTCTTCAGAGTAATTGGCAGCTTTCAGGAGTCTTGGCTGGTGTGTTGGCCGAGGAATTGTTATGTGCTTGACGCTTGTCTTTCTGTACCTCAGATGTAAGGTGTGAAACCTCACAAAGCTGATGAGCCCCTGTAGTCTTGACAGTAATTAAATAAGCAATGTTGTGCTTATTATCATCACAATGATTTTAATATGCTTGTTATTCAGCCATTAAGTTGAACTAAAAGCTAAATAAATAAGTTAAAATAAAATCAAAAGATTGCCTCATTAGATTAAGTTTTTTTTCTACATTTCACTTCATTTTGATTATTTCTGTGCTGTTTTTTTTTGCAGGATCCTACAGCAACAGAATGAAGACTTGCGTTGGCGTCTGTCGCAAACCACTCATAAGATGGAGGCGATGGAGACTGAGTTTGAGACCAGTCGTCATTACATGCAGGCAGAAATGGGTCGCACCAGAGATGACCTTGAGAAAATGAGAGACAAGTTCAGGAGGTCAGCTGCGCCTGCACACGCTCCCCCACCCCACATGCATGTCTAACTGTATTTACCCAGAGCATCATTCATACTGCTAAAACCAGAACTACATTTAAAATCATATACTGGGATATTATTTAGCATTTCATCAGTATTTTTCAGGTGGGTATTTTTACATCGATTTTCTGGAACACAGTTGGTGCTGTGGGTGAAATTGAAGCAGTTTGAGTAAAAAACAAGAAGAATTTAACTGACAAACTAAACAGAATTTTAGATTTATATTCATTTGATTGTTTGAGATACTTAATGAAATGAAAACAGGTAAGAGTTCTGTGTTGTGACTGAGATGAGAAAGGAGCATCATCGTCATTGTAGAAGATGCAGACGCCTATAAAATCTTGTATGTCCAGAACATGTGCACAATTCTATATATTTTATTAAAGGCAAAAGCTACAATACTGCACCCTATTCCAGAGCTGTAATTAATTTATGATTGCCTGTCAATGTTTAACAGCAGGAATTTAAAACTGCTTATATTTATATGGATAGCACACGTTTTAAGTTTATGCATCTGACATCTGACATCTGACATTCATCTGACATTCAGTGTGAATGTAAATGAGAGCAGGCTTCCGTTACGAATTAGGGGAACTTTTGTGGTCAGGAAAAAAGGTAGATAAACTTGCCTGGAATACCCACAATAACTAGATTTCGGTCTGGAAAGATGGGAAATGAGTACATACAATCCAGGAATACTTTTTTAATGATTATGATCAAAGCAGCCAAATTAATAAGATCTTTGAGTTATAGCAATCTGTCAGCCATCATTTTAATTCCAATTGCCCAGCGAGCATGTAGAGTGATATATAGCAGTTGCAGCCAGAATATAGAGTATGTAGAGTGAAAGACAGGGCAGGGGTTTTAAATTAAATTTACTGAATGAATGTTGCTCTGGTGTGGCGTTAAATAAAAATGTTTTTGCCTGACAGTATAGTATTTAAAAATAAGAAAT
>JAZGTK010010241.1:0-16553 GCA_036877625.1 Ambastaia sidthimunki | reverse complement strand
ATTACTCATTTAAAACTTTAATTAACTTCATTACGTAACGATTACACAAGATGAGTATTAAGCTTTTAGATTCTGGCTCACTGTCTGTTGTGACTGCTGGGTGTATTTACATCTTATCCTGTTTAGACATGGAAATAAATTACATTAAGAGACGACTTATAAATATCTATAACTGTTAACAGAATGACTGTGTTCGTACAACACAAGATGAGGATTGAACAAAAATAGTCTTTAATACGTAAAACACATGGGAAAAAGGGAAACACACACCTCAACATTGACGTGAGACAGGAAGAAAACACAAACAGTGTATATATACATGACCAAATGAAGAACTGATGGGTTGGTTGAAACTACAGGTTTTAACAGCTAGACATACTTTTGTTTGTACAGTTCCTGTAGCTCAGTTGGTAAATCATTGTTTTAGCTGTGCAACGGTTGCAAGTTTGATTGCTTTTGTCTGCCACATGTGTAAAAGAATTATTAAGCAATTAATTGCACTCCTGCATAAACCAAAAATATTCATATTGTATGTGTGTAGCTCTGTTTTAGTGTTTGTTGACATTCATCATCGTACACAGTGCATTTCTTAATGAACTCTTAGCAAACCTTTCAAATAAATTCATAGTTTACATGATACAGATGTTGCTCTTCCTACACAAGCCTTAAACACGCACTCACAAACACTTCAGATTCTCCCTACGCTCGCACAACATCCAGCTGTGACACTGACGTCAGTCGCTGCTAGGCCTGACACACGTAAACAACTACACACTACACAGACACCTTGGGAAACCCGGTTACTCCACGTCTTAAATGTGTGATCAGTCTCACCCGCACTACTTTCATTCTCACACTCTGAGAGCTAATGAAAGGAGATGGAGGATGATTTGGGCCACAGCTTGCAATGATTAGAGAGAAGAAAGTTATCAGACAGCTCAGTGGGATTCTGAGTTAATTGAATCTCAGGAAGTTGTAGTACTGCCCTGCGACCACTATTGGTCAGTATTGCAACAATTGGTCAGCAGACAAGCTCTTGCTCTGCTACTTCTACAATTTTTGTAGTTATTTGCTCTTGTTACATTTTTATGCATCTTTATATGTGAAATAACATTAATAAGCTACTATACAGGGGAATACATCTTAATAACTTTATACTCCATATTTCTGACTCACATGTTACATCCCATCTTGTACATACACACTGTAAAAAAATTAAAATGTTGTAACCTTAAAAAAATATTTTTACCTGAGCTGACCTTTCAAAATGAATTTAAATAGCGTGACCCTGTAAAGTCAGGTTGAGTCAGTCATATTGAATATTTTTTAATGAAACCGGTTAAATTCACATTTGCACATTTTTAGGTTACCTGAGGAAACATTTTCAGTGCAATATATTCATTTACTAATGGATTTTGCATGAAAAATAAGCACACACAGAAAATCTATAGCATGTCTTTTATCTCTGTCCTTCTGTATCACAGACTCACACAGACACTGCACAAGCTGCATGTGTTTGTGTGTGTGGCAGGTCTTTTGCGTCACGGCCGTGTTGTGAGTTAGCCGGGGGAGAATCGGAATCTTTTTCTGGCACTTCCTAAAAAGTCTTTCCGCAGAGAGTGATGTAGGCTATTTGTCTCAGTGTTTAACAAACGAGTGGGTGTCAACCTATCTGCTCGAAAGAGTTAGAGAGAAAGTGACACAAAAAAGAGACGAATGAGAAATGAGAAAAAGTGAAAAAAGCCACACGTATACTGTACAAATACTGTAAAAGAAGAAAAATGCATAATGAAGTTATTTCTACTGGCCCAAACCTTTAAAAATGATTTCTGGTGTGTAACCAAAGGTAGTCAGGTTGAGTCAATCATAATAAATTATATTAAACCAGGTCACTTGGGCGTCACCACAGGAAACAAATTTTAGGTTTGTTTATGTGAAAAATTGTTTTTTTTTTACATATGAAACATGTTCAGATGGACATTTAGAGAATTTTCAATTAAATCTGGAGTGGCATATAAAACCACGGTCCATGCCTTTCTGTGCCATTGAATCACCATCTGATACCATCAGTGTATCATTGTACTGCAACAATACCTTGTTGTCCCTCCATCTCTTCTGCTCGCCACAGCTTGTCCCTCTTGTCTCTCTCTCTCTCTCTGTCTCTCTCTCTCTCTCTCTCTCTCTCTCTCTCTCTCTCTCTCTGATGGTGTCAGTGTGGGATCTGCGTCATCGGTGAGCAGCGTCTGATTGACTGGGTTAAAAATAAAGAGCAGAGGGGAGTGTGTGAGTGTGTGAACATGATACACAGAGGCCAGAGATTGTGTTGGGATGCTGGGGCACGTCTGAGGAATCTGAGGGAAGAGCTGTACGTGAATACAGGTTATTTATAGCAGGATAAAATCAGTTAGTCTTAGGTAACTGGAAAACTGAAAACAGGAGGATGAATGACATTCATTACAGTTATTTGGAAGAGGTAATAAAAGAAGATAGAAAACAGCAATGTGTTTATAATGAAGTTTTGGTTTAATGATGTCTGGAGGTTTTAAATAAACGAGAAAGTAGTTCTTTTTGCTGTGTTGGTGCATTTCCTATTAATACAGGAAATTGGGGCGTGGCATATCAAAAGACACACCCCTGATTTTAAATAGCCAATGGCCTTTAATTGCTGGTTTGGGGCTGGTCTAGTGGGTGACCAAGCACAGCTATGCTTGATAAACTAGCACATTCTTGTGGTAAAGCTGGTAGACCAAGACAGTCTTGCTGGTTATGCTGGTTAGGAAGCCTGGTGGTGACACCAGCAAACCAGTATCCATTCACATTTGGCAGGTGCTTTTATCCAAAGCCACTTAATGTGCATTTAAGTTACATTTTAACAGTATGTCTCCCTGGGATTCAAACCCATGACCCTTGCGCTGCTAACGCAATGCTCTACCAACTGGGTAGAAGTTGAGAAAAAGCATCCAAAACTCAACATATGCCTGTGACCAGCAATTCTAGTTTTTTTAGCAGGAAAAAAAAATGGTCAAAATAGGTGACCGGAAGATTTATGTCACTAATAAAACAAAGCAAAGAAACAACAACAGGAAATCACTTCTAAATATATGTGATAAAACAGAGCTGAGCTGTTATAATCACATTGAGTGATTCTCGAAGAGACACATAAGCACAGCCTAATGGTTCAAGCTGTGCACAATCCCACAATACTGGCTGTTCCCGTGCGTACACAAGCAGGGTCGTACGATTCTGACTGTGTCTGTACACAAACACACAAACATCACACACTTTGCCCTCAGAACACTTGCCCACACACCGATCGCACACTGAGGCTGTGAGCGAACTAACACTCGCATCCCTCCCTGAGTCTAACAAAGAGTCAGTGCAAAAGAGACGGTGAGGTAGAAAAGAAGGAGTGAGAGAGAGAAAAACAGCATGAGAGGACAGTCACCAAAACCAAAAGAGAGAGAGAAGAGAAAAGACAGGAAGAGAGAGAGCAAAAACTAGCCATAGTCGTAAAGAGCCTGTGAGAGAGGACTGATCAGAATCAGAGAGAGAGAGATAAAGAGAGAGAGAGAACTGATCAGAATCAGAGAGAGATAGTGTGTGTGTGTGTGTGGAGTCTGCTGTGCATTGAGGGTTTTATCAGGAGGAAAATGATGACAGGAGTTCAGTAGTGACTGCAGTTCATTATCGACTGAATGAAAGAAAGTTAAAGGAACAGATGGGTGAGAAAATAGTGGAGAATGGACTGAAAGATGCGGGTCAGTGTTATGCAAGCACTGCACAAGGGCTATAGGGCATATGTGTACATCCACTGTACGATAGAGCCAATATATACTGTCATTATAAATACATATATAAATGTACAGTACATATAGATCATGTAGCATATACACATAGGAGCCGGTATATAGATATAAACAGATAAAGACACACAGTAGATTTATATAAAGATTTGAAGTAGATGTTTATGAAGCTATAGATGACTGTTATATAGATGAAAATGTATATGTTGATATAGTCTATGTTATAGCCCTCACCACTGTGATGCGCTCTTGCTTTCTGTTAAAACACACCAGTGACGTTCATTTTCTCAGTGTGCTAGACAGACTTTGCAGCACGTAATTAATAACCCGTCTCCGGCTGTGCATCTTCATTTACATACAAAAGCCTGAAGGTCTTTTGATGTCGAGATGCTTATTGTTCTCAACATGTCATTTAACAGTGACACAAACCACATCACGCCACGTGAAAACTGGCTTTTCAAAGTGAAATCAAAGTAACATCAGTCACTCCAGCACAATGCGTCTGAATGCGCCACCAGACGCCTTTTTTGCATGGTGATGTCATCAGACACATCAGAGCCAACTAATGTAAATGTTATTTGTATGACGCATTCACTGCATTACATGTTTACAGTCAACATAGCTTCACTGTTCCTAAGTCAGTTTTACTTACCCCAACTATTTAAATGAACTAGTTTAACTATTTCATACTTACAAATTATATATATACATATATATATATATATATATATATATATATATGTGTGTGTGTGTACGTGTATGTATAAATGTTTCTATATGTGTTCATATATGGCTATGTATTACATTCCTGTATAGATTTTAATGCATATGTTCTGTTCGCATACATTAATACACTTTAAATACTGTGATGTAGAAATAAATAACACTTTTCTAACAGACAGCGTAGAGAGAAGCAGAGTATGTGATGTTTTACTGAGCCTGAATGGGCATCAGAACCAGAAAGAGGAAGTGGGTCTATTAATGGGCAGAAGAGAAAAGTCAAGAATAAAGAAAGTAGCACAATGCTTTTGTCAAGTTTGACAGCTCGTCATTTTCTTTTTGTCTAAAGCGTGACTTGGTGTCTCTACCAAATTATAATCTGTGTTGTCATAGCAGGCAGTGATGTATTAGCCTGAAGAACTTTCCAGATGCCCGTGTAAGGTTAATTTGGGTTTGGGTGGCTCTATGACATCACTGAAAGTGTCTCATGCATTCTTACTCCTCTGGTCCAATAGGATTGTTTTAAAGCTTTGCTTTGTCTTGTACTTTACGCAGTCACTGCAACTTTATAATTGTTTTTTATTGTCTTTTAGATGAATCGCTGCTCTACGCTTCTCAAAGCTCCCAGCAAAAGCAGCATCAATTTTCTGTGAGGTCTCTAGTGGACACTTTAGTCCAGAGAAAGTGTCTAAGACAAATTTCGTGTAATGAAAGCAATCAAAGCACGTTTTAGAGGGTCTGTTGGAACAGACACTTAGAGACAGACTCAAAGCAGTCTTTTAAGCCAAGCCAACAGACACTTCTTATAATTGCTGCTATAAAGCAGGACACATGATGCGTTCTGTGTGCAGGATAAATCATCAATGATTTCGGGCCATTTTCTTGAAAGAGAAAAAGCGTAAATTTTAATCTGTGTATCTGCTACTGTCTTTCTTTTTTATTTACTGTAATGTAATTTTAAATGCGCATCTTCTGAAAAAGTTATTACTTATTCCTGGAGGGTTACTGTCTTGTAGAGTTTAAATCCAACCTTAATTAAACACAGTTAAATAGGCAAACCATGAGCTACGTCCAAATTTAAAAACCACAGCTGTACATTTACATTTAATCATTTTTTTTAAATGTGACTTTAAAAATGAAGATTAGGTACTGCTGTTGTGTGTTTTTAATCTATTCATCTATACAACTGTTGTGTTGTCATGTGACCCATATTTTATTTGGGTCACATGACCCAAATAAAGGGTTGTCATGTGACCCATATTTTTATCTAACAACCCATATTATATTGCTGCTACTAACAACCGCAAAAGTTGTTTATTTGGGTCTTTATAACAACTACAAATTAATCATGAGGAATAAGTGTCTTGGTAGCTATATCACATACATCTTGAATGGAAACACCTGGCTCACAGTTCTGTTTTTTTCTGAATTTGACAGCTCATTATGGATTTGGCTCTGAAACACACTTGAGAAAGAACAGACAGTCATCCATCCAGGTATCTATCACCTATTGTTACAGATTTTTACATATTCTATTTGGAAGTATATGAACGCTACAGTATAGAGGGCCTGAAATTAACACACATGCACTGATTTCATGACTCTAAAGATTTTCTTTAAACAACTTTTAAAAGCTCATTTTAGGACCTGTGTTCTGCTCCATTGCACACACAACACGTAAGTTATTTACACCTATCGACTGTAAATATTCATGAATATTCATCAAATTCATTAATGACTGAGGGTGTGATGACAGTTTACAGTAACATGCAGGGTGCCTGATATCAACACATCAGAGTTGTACACAAATTCATGTACGTAACCATATACTGTACACGCAAGCCAAAAAACACACAAGAACGGTTAATTTTAATAAAGATATAATCTAGATGTAAAGGACAGAGAGAGATGGAAGAAGAGCGATATACAGACTGAAACATCACTACCAGCCCTGAAGACATAAACAGCAACAGAGACACATCAGAGAGCACTGAAGAAGAGAGAAATAATGAGCGAGTGAGAGAGAGAGAGTGGAGACCACTGAGGTACCACGGGGGTCTTTAACATTTGATTGTGGTTGTTCGTCATTAGATTCTCCTGCAACCCGATTACAGAGTTCTGGGTTTTGTTGGAGCTATTTTTGTATCCAGACAGAGAGTTTTGCTTGAACGAAGCACTGTCAGTCTATCAGGCCACACCCACAACGTATTAAAACCTGTATAACATTTTCTCTTGCTCTGCCCATTAACTGTACATAAGTGTGGCTCCTTTAATGTATTTAACTGGGTTAAATTAAAATGTAAATTGAACAAGGGGGTGTTGAGCTGTAGGGATTTGGGTGGACACTTTTTAAGGTGTGATGTTTTGAGGTTAATCTAGTGCAATCCACAGTGTCTTTCATCAACTATAGCAGAGTTTTTAAAACATTATCAATCTTAAATGAATGTTTGGGTTGTAAGTAGCATCAGAAGCATGTTGTTGAACGTCATTAAACAAAAGCACTTGAGATCAATTTGGCTATTCTATTCTAAAATCTATTCTAGGTGACTTTATAATTGTGTGTGTGTGTGTGTGTGTGTGTGTGTGTGTGTGTGTATATATACAATTAATGTTTGTTTCTGATGAAGATAATAACAACAAGTACTGAAACAGCATGCTGTCGCTATGGTTACTCAGGTCAGTGCCGCTTTTGTCCAGGTAAAAATACATAGTCTGACAAACTTGTAACTTTTGTGGTTAATGAAATATTATTTAAACTGTGTTGAAATCTAAAAAAAAAATACCCACAACCTCCACTTTTTAATTTAAGTTCCTCTGGGGGTGTTTATTCTTTTATTAGAGGTTCCAGATCCCAACACGACCGCCCCACCCCAACCCCTCTCCAGCCCCACCTCAAAACTACAGCAAACCAAAGCTGTTTGTGACGCAGTGTCTAAACTTATCTGTTCTGTTTATTATTCTGATTCCCCATGAAACAGGGCAGAGTACATCTGTCGCTGTATGTGGGCTGCCACTGTAGAGCACTATCTTAGGGCACTACAAAGCCACTTTTGGATCACTAGATGGCATGCAGCTTTAATGCATTAGGCCGCTGGCCCGCACTCTAATCAAGCTTTGCGTTCTGCATGTCTCTATAAGTGCCGTCCCGTATGCCTCATGTTCCATCCGTGAGTCATGTGTCATTTTGTTCCCAGCCTTTAAATTCCATAAGCTCCTCCCAACCGTCCACACGCTGCACTTCCTTTTCCGTACAATTTTGATTCTTCCTCCGTCATTCTTTTGTTGTGTGTGTTTTATTGTCCTACTTACACACACGACTGCACCACAACCCAAGCGCTGTCAGTCATTCCATACCCTCGGCTCCCTGTTTCCGACAGTATAACATACATGAGACATACACACACTCACACTTCCAGCTGGTCCGTGTAGGTGGAGCGGGGAATGCCTGTTTGTCCAGTCATCTTGTGTTGCTGTGTAGGTGGAGAGGGAGGGAGGAAAAGAAAGAGGTGTCTGGAACATGAGTAAATGAACGAGGTGCTAAATAACAACATGGACGTTCTCGGGTCCACTGTTGTCTTTCAGGTCATCTGTCTGTCTTGACCTGCTAGTCAGTGTGTGGACAGGAATGGTGTTGTGTGACAATAAAAAGTATTTGTAGCTTAACAGATAACAAGCAAACTAAACATTCAAGTTATTGAAAATGTCATGAAATTTTAGGACAGAAACATTTTACAATAAGATTCCATTCATGCCATTAATACATTAGCTAATATGAACTAGCAATAAAGAATATATTTTTTAGAGCATGTAATTGTATTTGTTAGCTAATGCAAATACAACTGTTCATTGATTGTTTGTGTTCATTGTGCGTTAATGTTAACCGGCACAACTTTTGGTTTTAAACGTACATGTTTTTTAGTGCATGTTGAAATGAACATTAACTAAAATTAATCAATGCTGTATTGTTATTGGTTAGTTCATTTTAACTAGTTAATTGATGTTTACAAATGAAATTGTAACGTTAACATTAATTGTAATGTGTTACCAAAATGTTTTTATATATTTCCGCAGATCCCCTGGAAGAGCTTTGATGACCCTATGGTGAGTTTAAAACCCAGGACCAGCCAAAAGTGCCAAAAACCCGAACTAAACATGGGACGTTTAGATTAAATCAAGGTTTAATCAGTAACGAAGATGTCCATAAGAAGTTGGGCAGAGTTTGCGTTCTTTAGTTCTGATTTAAAGTTACTTTTCTCTCAGCAGTTAATGACTGTATGCACTATTACCTTCTTTAGTCATTCATTTTCAAATCCCTTATGATAATCTCACTGTTTAAACTTCGGATCTCTATATTTGAAGTCATGACTTATGTGTCTCAAGAGCATAAATTCTCCTCTGCAAATAATGCATTTGTTGCATTGAAGTTCTCATTAATAATGCGGAGGAAAAAATCCAAAGGGACTCCGTATTGTAAGCCAAGAAACGAGCTCAGTGCCTGTTTCATGTGCCTCGTGTTTCATTACTCCTCGCCTGTTCTCCGTTCAGTCATTACCGGGCGCCGTGCCTGAGCTCCCCCGCCCTTTCCAAACTACGTCTCCACAATCGTAGTCCTATAACGTAACTCTGAGCTAAGACGTCCGACTTCCTCGGTCCAAACTGGTACCCGAAAGCCCTCCCTCCTGTCTCTGCCCCGCCTTTTCCGTTTGCCACCCTCGCTTGGGCTTGACCCGACTGGTGACGTAGCAGAGATTCCGTGGTGCCCACAGCCGTAGGCGCGCGCGGCTTGGGTATAAATTGGGCCCGGACCCATCATTCGGCACTCTCTCAGTCGCTCCGACTCGGGAACCAGAGCATCAGCGGAGATAGCAGGGAATCAGTCGCTAAACTCCTCAGGCTAACTCGCTCTCGGCTTTGGTTCGGAATGGAAACATCAACTTTTACGCGGAGCCAACGCAGCTCCATTGCGCACAACATTAAGAGTGAGTTTCTGTTTCTTCGTTGTTTAAATGTTGTTTGCGATTTCAGTAGAAGAGCTGTGGAAGGTTTCTCTGTGTTTTTAGTATAGACAATTACTGCCTTTGAAAGTAATAGAAAGAGTTAGAATAGGAATACATTGGCTGTCAGGAATGTTTGGTTTTACGCAGCAACAGTTAATGTCTTTGTTTTGAGATACTATATTGATTTTTTTAATCAATTTGTTAAATTGCTCTGTATTGATTAATTTGCTTAATTCTTTATTAACGCAAAGTCTACCAATTGCACGGATATATTTAAAAGTTTTAGAACTTACATTACATTTAAATGCACATACAATGGGAATATATTCAGTTAGTATATGCATAGATGGGAATTCGAATAGAGGTAGATTTTGAACATTAAAAAAGCAATAGTCCTCATTATGTGTTTTGTATTGTATCATTGTATTATTATATTTTAGATATTTTTATATAGTTATATGTACAAATATTGCTCTAGATGAATGTGCGTGGACAACCGTGTTAGTTTCAGCACTAAAGCTTAAGGACAGTTCCCGTGCAGACGCTAAACGCGCTTTGGCCAACACAAAACATTTTGTAATGTGACTGTCTTTTCATCAGGCGCTCTCTCGCTCTGGCTGGTGGTCTGGCTGGTCGCGGTAAAACCCGTGCCTGCGCAGCAAAACTGCCCTCACCGGTGCGTGTGTTACCCGACCCCCATGACAGTGAGCTGCCAGGCGCAGAACTTCACCATCGTGCCCAGCGGCATGCCCTACGAATCCCAGCGAGTTTTTCTTCAGAACAACCGCATCACTGAACTGAGAGTGGGGTCTTTTGCTTTTGGCACACAGGTAAGATTTGTCTTTATTCGTATGTGCATGAAAATAGAAACCTTTTTTTGTAAATTTAAGTCTAGAAATATACGCAGGCTACTTTTACACAAGGTAAATGTCAATTGTATACCCCTGTCTTCTAATTATTTTTATTTGTTTCCAATATTTTCACCTCATTACATTTTCTCTCTCCTTATCTGCACTTACTTTTGGTACCATATTCTGCATTTTAAATTTTCTTTCTTTCCATCAATTCACAACATGGCAGGTGCTGTGGCTCTTCTCCAACAACATCACCTGGATTGAGGCTGGTGCATTCAGTGAGCTCCGTGATCTGGAGGAGCTTGATCTGGGTGACAATCCTAACCTCCACCGCCTTGAGGGTGGAGCTTTCCGTGGTCTGGAGAAGCTTCAGAGCCTCCACATGCACCGCTGCCGTCTGGCTGCCCTCCCCCACGACATCTTCCACAAGCTCTACAGCCTGCAGTTCCTCTACCTGCAGGAGAACCAACTCCACTTCATCCAGGATGATCTCTTTGCTGACCTGATCAACCTCAGCCAGCTTTTCCTGCATGGCAACCGTATCCGCACTCTGTCCGAGAATGTGTTCCGTGGTCTGGTCAACCTCGACCGGCTGCTGCTGCACGACAACAGAGTCCGTCAGGTCAACCGCCGCGCATTCCGTGATCTGGGCAGGCTGACCATGCTGTTCCTCTTCAACAATTCCCTGGCAGAGCTCCCTGGTCAGGCCATGCGCGACATTGCCTCCATCGAGTTTCTGAGGCTGAATAACAACCCCTGGGCCTGTGGCTGTGAGGCGCAACCACTGTGGGAGTTTTTCCGAGGTGCCCGTTTATCCAGCTCCGAGGTGCTGTGCGCCTCCCCAGCTTCCCGCCGTGGACAGGATCTGCGCTTCCTGAGGGAGATGGACTTCGCTCTGTGCCCACTTCCTGACCCTGGTTCCCTTTCTGGCACCACCACTACCACCTTCAGCACCAAGACCCGCTGGTGGTTCTCCAAGCACAAGCCTGTCAGCTCTTCCAAGGGTATCTTCGAGAAGAACTCTGAGACCAAGGTGTACCCCCTAACTGGAGGAAAATCCCAAAATCCCTCTATCACATCCACATCCACAAAATATGAGCTCGGGGAGGAAGAGGCTCTACTCCCCAAGCTTGACCCAGAAGAGTATTGGGCCAACTATGGCAATGAAGATGCAGGCATCACCTCCCTGCGCTGCCTTGACCTTGAGTGTCCACCTGAATTTGACTCATTGCCACCTTCTGCTTCTTCTCGCTCTTCATCTTCTGTTGTCTTGCTGCTCTCTATGGCTGTCTTGACTGTGTGCACTCATCTTCTGTTTGGTTGAATCGATCTATCTCTGAAGAACCCTCACCCCCTTCATTTTTCCTCCTCTGAAAAGGAGGGAAATCCCCAAATGCTCAGTTTAACTTTTAAATGCCTTGATTCCTGTTTACCATCAGCCTCATCTGTATCTTTGTTCTGTTCAGTTTGAGCCTTTAGGTCTTTGCATCTAGAGGGCACTATTACTGATTCAGGATACAGTGGGTAAACATGGGAACGCTGGGCAGTACAGGCCCTTTAGAGAAAGTTGTGAAAGATGTTCATAGGGCTTGGTTAACAAAGCTGATATACTGTCCTTCATTTTTGAGGACGTGTGTATTTAAAGCATCTCTGTCAGTCAGTGCAGACAGAGAATATGAATTTCCATCTTAGGTTTATGTACAATATTTGTATGCTTCTAACTTTTCAGTCACTCTAAGTGCTTTATTATAGTTGTAATTATAGCTTGTGATGTCACTTCGACACCCTCTAACTTTCTAATGAACGCAGTCCATTTTACAGCACTGTAAATGCTAGAGTTGTTACCGCTAACAATAACATCATGAGAAAAGCGTCAGAGTCCATTTTGTTTTGTTGCAGTGACTGAATGTAAGATTCTATTATTTCTGAAGAGTTTTAAATCATTCAGGGCTAGAAGCACAAAGAACTCGAAAAATGAAGGAAGCACAATGGATTGAGGAATTTTAAATGGTTGCACAACAGCTAGAAGTGTTGCAGATGTCCACAGGGAGAGAGAGAGAGCAAGTAAGATAAGGAGAGAGAGAGTGTGAAAGGAAAAAACATGAGAAACAAGAGAAGGTGAAAGAATGTATTACATCACCCACCAGCTATGACAGCAGTTATCATACGTGTAAATACGTGTAAATACGACATGTTGGCAGAGAGAGCTGTAAATAGGGCCTTATGTTTGTCACTGTTCTTTTGTTTTCAAAATAGATTCACTCTCTGTCTACGACTTTTTCATTCATTTTTCCAAATTCCACTTGTGTAGCGGTCAGTGACATGTCAGCACATTCTATTGATGCCCATTTCTTTGACTCTCTGTTTGAACGAGTCAGTCAGTAGCCAATCAAAAACTAACTGGAATTATTGCTAAAACTAGAACAGACTGCAAAGAAAATAATGGTTGACATGTTGAATAATGTCTGCCATCGGTCAATGATGCGTGAGGGCTGAGCAGGAGCAATAATGAATGTTCATGTCTGAATTGCTCTCTGCTCCTCAAACTTCTTCAGTTATCAGGAAAACATTATGTGCAAAACCGATCAAGGAAAGCAAGGATAAGTGGAAGAGAGAGAGAAAGAGGAGGACAAGAGAAAGGCAGGGGCGGTTGTGGGTGGTAGAGACCAGGAGAAGAAGAAGATAAAGAATGGACATGAGAAAAATAGAAGGAAAAATTCTGCATGGTAGTGCAGAACATTAAATTTTATCTTTAGATAAAAGATGCATTTAGTGAGTAAAACTATAGAAACAGATTGAAAAGATCTTTGGAAAGATCTTTGGATTTATGCATCTAAATGAATATTTTCTCATCATCTTTAGGTTCCTATTGTTAATATTGTTAATTCTAGCAATATTGTGTCTGATGTTTACCTTTAGATAGTAATGAAGCAAATAAAAACTGACATTTTTGTCCCACAGGTTTCATATATTGACACATTTAAGTCTCATGTATAACTATGTGTGTTTTGTACGGGTAAGGTCAAACTGCATTGAGGTGCTCTTAAGTGACCATGTTTGTGAGGTCACTCACAGATGACCAAAGCATTAGTTGTACCTTTTTACCCAGAATGTATCACATGCACATGAATGTAAGAATGTGAAAGAGCGAGCTGTTTGAATGTTTTCTCTAGAACAAACAAAAAATGCTGGACAGAAAGCATGAAAAAATAATAAAGGCTTTTCTGTGGATAAGAAACATATTTGCTGTGGGTGTACTTTCTATCTTCATCCAGTCATCACACATCTGGTCTCTCTCTATCATTCTCTCCCTCTATCTCTCTCTCTCCTGCATCTCTCAGTCTGACCTCCCCTGACACATACAGACAGACAGGCAGACACTCACAAACATTCCCCTGCTCATCATTACGTGCAAAGTTCTTTGAAGTACACATCACTCACTAACACAGTTACCATGCAACCACACTGGCCGTCATTCAGAGTTCTGAACACTAAGCCTCAATTCAGAGCTGCAGAGCATGCAAGAGTGTTTGTATGTGCACACTTATTCACTCATTGGCCAACGCAACTGAACGCTCCCCCGATGTAAAAAAAAAGGATGCAAAAAGATGCTTTAATGAAAACAGTGTTCACAAAGAACTCCGGCTGTGACTTTAAATTGCTTTCTGCCAGAATTCAGAAATCTATAAAACACATTTGTCTCTTTTTGTTGCTTATGTCATTTTCTTTCTTTCTTTCTTTCTTTCTTTCTTTCTTTCTTTCTTTCTTTCTTTCTTTCTTTCTTTCTGTCTTTCTTTCTTTCTGTCTTTCTTTCTTGCTCTTACTGAAAGAGCATCTACATGACGACAGCTTCAGTCCCCCATCGTGTGCAAAGGCAGGCTGCGCTTAACACAGATACACACACACACATACGTGTGAGTCCCGGTGAGAGGCTTGAAGGGTTTTCTTTCAATTCCACAGTAAATGTTCTGTCTTCTTCAGACTCTTGCCAACAGGCTGTTTCATTTTTCATCCAATGCAAAGTGTTCAACAGTTTGAGTTAAAACTTGATAGATTTGGAAGATAAATGTAATGTGAACTGTACTTGTGTCAAAGTTTTGGTCTGACACACAACAATTTCTGTGTTGTTAAACAAATAAATCAATTAACAGGCTAAGCCTATTGTGCTGTACCTAATCAACCCAGGGAATACATGACATGTGAGTCTTGACGCCCCATTGGACAGAAATAGAGCTGCTCTTATCATCCCACCCACCATCTGCGTCCCCATTGGCTGTCAGCCATGCTACTCAACAATGAGACACAATGAATTGGCTGGCAACGGAGGGGTGGCGACCACGTCAATATCACGGCAGGCTGTCGATCGCTAAATATGAATGGGAATCAAGAATAAGTCATTGAACCGAATGAATGGGGGGGAAATGTGTGATGAAGACAGAAATGGGAGAGGTAGCGACTTCTTATTCGTTCAGCTGCAGGAAATTGCTCATCAGTGAGTTTTATAAGTGATAATAATCGCCTCCATGGGAAACAAATGTTGATTAAATAAGGTCACTGGTACATTTTGACACATATACACAGACACTCCACTTTTGTTTTGCAATGAAAACGCATTACAAACTTCAACAGACCTAATTCCCAGCTATTGTGGATGTTATCCTGTTGTGTGATAGTGGGTTTATATTGGCAATATTTTTATTGTATTTTCACATCTCTGTGTAACCTGCAGTTCAGCACAGCTCCACTTAACTCACATTTTTCATCGCACACTCTCTCTCTTTTCACACCGTCTCTTTTGCTCTTTCCCCTGTTTGTCGTCATCGGCGTGTCTCGTCTCTCCCTTTCCTCTCTCTTTTCCGTTTTCCAATTTACTCCTTCCACTTTCTCACTCTCTCCAGCTCGTCTTGACGTCATGAGCATCACCTATATCTCCTTTTCATCAAAAGACTCTCCTTTCCTCTCTTTTTTCCAGTCTTTTGTGTTTGATTACAGGTCCAGGAAACGCAGTGCTTTGTTGAATAATGAGCTCATTAATTGATTCGTTTTTAAGGCCCAGCTTTTGATAAGATCCCCATTATTGATGTCTGACGCATGATAAAAACAAACATCTGAGTGTGTGTGTGTAAGAGCTTCCAAAATGTCTTCAGTGTTTCAGTAGGTTTTGGTCACTTTTTAGCAGATCACTCTAGGAAACCAGCTAAACCAGCTGATTACCTGCTTTTCAGATTGGGAGATCATCTTAAACCAGCTTTGAGAGACCAGTAAACCAGGTTTAAGCTGTTATGTTTTGGATGAGTATAGCAAAACTCACATATTCCACATCATAAATGATGCAAAGAGGCAGAGGTGAACATGCAGACATCAAGGGGAATGAAAAGAGAGACAGACATTAAAAGAGACATCAACGCGGCTGAAATAGTGTGTGAAACAGGGAATAAAATGCAGAGAGGAGTGAGAGGAGATGTGAGATGTTTGAGTCACGTTCCTGGCAGATTCCGGCGCCGCAGACATTTGGAGATTTTATGAATTGCGCATGCAAAGTCACACACTTTGCGCGGGCGCACGCAAACACACTCATTTAGTCGTAATCACACATTCTCAGAGAGCTGCACTGGTCCTGCAGTGAGGCAGACGGTTTTTAAATGCAGTGCGTCATCGCTCTCATTGGTGGACCGTTGAGAGTTCATGTGCCCCCACCACCTCAACTGCCTGAAGAAACTGTTTTCATGTGAAGCTCAAAGCCAAGATGTTGCACAACTAAATCTGTTAGATATAGTGGACGAGCCCTGTGCATGTCTATTGCTTCAGATTTGCTTCAGAGTTTGTGTGTATGTGTGTGTGTGCGCGTGTGTTTGTTGAAAAATTGGCACAGACACAAGTCTGTCTGCCCTTTTGCTGTCTAGAGGTCTTCTCTGCTGTCTGTAATGTGGCTAAAATATTTGCATGTTGGTCAGTGTGAACGAGGGAACATTTGTTTCTGTTTTTAGCCGTTGAGAGAAACACTTGGCGGGTTTTAGTCTCAGAGATTTGGCTGTGCGGGTTTCATCATCTGTGGCAGAAGGAGTGTGTCTGTAAATGTGTGTGTATGAGTGTAAGCTTGATGACAGTTTGACAATGTGTAACCACATTTAAATAGTTGAATGTGTGTGTATTTATGTGTGTGGTGTACATGAGTACAG
>JAZGTK010010240.1:0-11871 GCA_036877625.1 Ambastaia sidthimunki | reverse complement strand
GCGCTTTTATTTTATTTACTTTTGCCTGGTTTTCTGTTGAGATGTCGAGGAGGACAGAACTGAAGAAAAAGAGATGAATATTGTGTATCTTAAGAAAAATCCTTATTTAACCACCTTTGTGTTTCTGGTTAACTCACTCTAGCATAGTTGCATTACTTTTCCCTTTTTAGGTTAACATGAAAACATACAAAAATTAAGATATGGATAAGATAAAAATTCTGTAGCCTTTTCGTTTAATTTTGTTGTTTTTCTTTTTTCCTTTCCTCTTTTGCTGAAAAAGAATAAACTGGATTAGAGGATGTGTGGTTTGCTTTTTTTATACTGATGATTGTAATTGCATTCATACACACAGGTCGGGCGAAACCAAAATATGAACATTAATAGCTACGCAGGTGAGCCACTTTAAAAAATGAGTGTAACGCTGAATGAACGCAATGAATGAAGTCCAATTTTATTTAGAACACGCGTTTAACACAACTTAAGTTGATCCATAGTGCTTTAAAATAGAAATAAAACAATTAAGAAATGGGTAAGAAGCAGAAATTAAGTAAAAAAATCAATAAATTAAAATGTATATTAGCAAGATTGTAAAGGCATTCCTCAATATTGTGGCAAAAAAAAGGATTTTTAAGTTTGAAGTTTATTTTACAATAAAAATATCTAATCCTTAAATAAGACAAATGTACATAAATGCAACAAACTTGTTTTGCCTTGACTTAAGTTCTTACCCCATTGGTATACAGTTTGTTCTTGTTTTAAGCCTAAACCTCAATAAAGTTTATGTTTGTCTTAAAACAAGTTTAAAATGTATTGCCATTTGACAAGGAAATGTCTTGTTTTTTTTATGTATGTTTAGGTATTTGTTTATGAAAAACAAGACAAAAATACTAATCTTGAAATATTTTTTGGCAGTGTAAATAAAGTCCCACATTCAAATTCAGTTTTCAGAGTAAATTACGTGCACACGTGTGTTAGGGTGATCTCTTACTAGCCTGCCTAAAACAACTCTTTATAATCTAAATTGTACACAATTAAAATGCTTCATTTAGTGTTTTTATACCTGAACTATATCTAACTAGTGTATTTTAAATATGGGTGATCTAAAAAGATCTGAGCAGGTCAATGGCTTGACTTCACTGTGAGCTCATTGTCTTTCCGAAGCCCAGAGAGTTCAGCCCGCTGACTGAGCGATAATGGCAAACACGCTGGTTGTTGTTGGAGTGGGCAGGACTATTAACTCAGCAGGGAGTTTGGTCACTGACACTGTTAACCAATGAAAGATGCACCCACACACAGTGACTCTCAGAACACTGTGCACAAAGCTTATGCCTGAAAATTGATGCTACATTAACTTGACTGTCTGACAATCACAGTTTTTATTCTGACTGGAGAAAAGCAGATTTTTGATTTACAGTGGTTGTTTATATTAGTTATTTAAAAATGTGAGCTTAGCCAAACTGTTTTGGAATTTATGAAAAGACTACTTTTGTCATACTTAGTCAAAATAAATAAGCCTTACAGAAAACCTTCTACTAAATTATCATGAGGGCATTTGAAAGTGTGCCAGAGTAAATTTAAAAGAAAACACGTGGAATAAAAATTATAGTATTGCTTACAACTGCTTACGATGTAAACTATTTTAAAACTTGGTTTAGAAATAAATGTGTAAAACTGAACCACAACACAGGCAGAAATGAGTGGACCAGAGGTACGGCATCATAAATTCTGCTAAATGGGACCAACACCTGTGACCCAGTTCCAACAAACTGCATCATGAGCCCCACATTTGTGGCAGCGATTCATAAACTACTTTTGCTGGAGCTCAGTGACATGAAACCTGTAAACCTGGATCCAGTGAGCACAACCGAGTCAAACTATGAACTCAGTGTTGCTGGAGAGTGTGGGGTAAGTTGTCCCTGTTATTTGGTTTATTTCATTTTACTTACTTTAATGTATTTTTTTTATAAATATTGTATATAATTGGCAAATCAGTGCTGCATTGTGTGTTGCCTGGAATGTGGAAAATTTGTTATGACCTGCAAAAAAATGTTTTAACATATTTTGTTCCTGTAGCTCAATTATTAGAGCATTGCATGGTTTGGGTTTTGATAAATAATATATATGTTGAATGCACTGAATTGTTGATGAAAACCAAATGCATAAATGTAAATATTAGTTTTCTGTGCATCTCTCACTCAGGCAGCTGTATATTGATGGACCATAAATTTATGGTCGCCTGACAAAAACTCTCAAGTGTTTTGAGACTCCCCTACATTTATGATGCTTTCAAAAACTAATGAAGGCATCTTAGTAGACAGGATGTTAAATTTAATTCAGATGCCATGTAATATATACAAAGGGATCGTTTATAAGGTTTCAGACACAGCCAATGTTTACTTACAAACTTATAAACAGTGACATGTAAGGCCGAAACATTTTCTATAATTCTTCTAAGTGTGTAAATGCAGACACAAATTCTTAATTGATGCAATGAAAATGGGCAGTCTTGTTATACATACATAACAAGCAATATTGGGTTTCTTTAAATGTTTGTTCTATTGAATTGGATGTTTATTCTGAAATTTAGCTATAATTGTTGACTTAAAAGAGAAGCTTGCTAATTAAAGCTGCAATCTGTAACTTTTTGGGTTAAAAATAAATACAAATCTGCAACTACATAACAGATCAGTGTTAAAATAGTCGTCTTAACACCATTCGCAACGCTAATTTTATAATAATGATTTATAATTTAAACTGTCTGATCTGTTTTCCTTTGTAATGTCAGTTTGACCTTATTTGCCTTTAACATTATGTAATGAAAGTATGTAAAGTAACCTGCAGTTTTATGTTTCAAACAGAGATGGCGGTAGAGATTTCAGATTTAGGTTAAACTTACTCAGCCATTACAGTAGCAAGTACAGTACAGAACAAGAAAACTCAGAAGCACCATTAACTGTTCAGTGACCCCTGCGGCAGAGCTGAGAAGACGCATTTGTGCAGCTGTGTGTGTTGTGGTTTGGATCTGATGAGTGTTCAGTCTTGTCAGACATCAGTCTCACAGTTCTGTGTCAGCAGAGAGAGAAATGTCTAATCAAACAACACCTCAGACTCTCTGTCTGCCAGACTCTGAGAGATACAAACAGGACTGCAGGGCTGCCAGCGAGTCTGAAGGCAGATGGGCAGACAAATTAAATATTTGGAGACAAAATCATTTTGATAAATATTTGGCGTATTGTGCCAAAATGTCCAAATGAAGGTATTTCATTCTGTGCAGAGTAATTCAGTGTTTATTGAAAAATTGTCTCATTTTTTATATGCAGTATGTTTTCAGTCCGATGTTTAATACAATTGTACTTCTATCAGTCTTTAAAACTTTTCGTTTTATTACAATGAAATTAGAACAAGCACTTTTAACACTTACAGTACATTTTAAACGGTGTACTTTTTAAACTGGGCCAATTTTTTCCATTTTGAAAAAAGGGTACAAGACCAATTTTCGAATGGTCTTTTTATAAAATACTTTCTTTAATTTTCTAGGTACTGTACAACAGAATCAGTCCAATCCTTATTATCAGTGTCCAGATAAACATGGACGTTCAGATTGTCCCACAATCCTCATCAAAGACTCTTGTTCTCTTATCTTGATTGGATTTTGCAGTGCTGTAGAACAGCATTAGCCGGGATTTAAGAGTGCTCGCTTCCAGCTGTTATCCACTCAAACCCTCATCCTCAGACGGGCTGTGATTGGCCAGCTGTGCTCATGTGACCCACAAATATCCACAAACCACCTCTGTTCCCTCTCAATTAGCCTCATGTTTCTCTAACATCTCTTGCAAATGTTTTTCTGAGAGGGAACGATTTGTTCTGGGTGATAGCAAGTGAAAGCAAATTACCGCTGGATTAATGGAGTGTGTGCATCTCACTTGTATTGGCTTTTGCGAACATGAAGATGTTTCTCTAATCAAATTAAGACGTTGAAAGTGGGCATTGTTATTTACTGTCATATTAGTCAGATATCTGGGTGGAGGATGAGAGGGGAGAGACTTTGGGTGTCTGATGCGATTTGCGTTAATTATCTCTGAGAGTGGGGCTGAAATTATATCCTGTGTTAATACACATTTTGCCCACTCAGAGGTTTAAATAGGCACTCAATCTCAGGCTTTTAGTGTTGACAGTGACCCCGCTTCTCTGTTTCTAAATTCTGTTCTTCTCTGTTATTCCTTTACTTCTGTTCCTGACACTTTTAAAATAATTATTTTTAAGTCTAACATCAGCCTTTGACCTGTTGTGGTTTTCAGATGTTATACTGGACATCAGCCTGACGCTGTACAAATAACAAAGTACAAAAACATTATGAACTGCAGAGGCCCAAAATTATTAACAGGAAATTGGCTAAATCGGACAATTGCCAATTTTGTAAATGCATTAAAAGCAGCATAAATGATTCTACGAGTTTGACAGTGCAATGCCAGCAACTGCACAGAAGACTGAGCTAAATTATTTTATAAGCAATATTATGAAATGTCTGGAAAATTTGTGCCAAAATTCCACATTCCTTTTGCAATCCCAGTTACTATTTGCTTTTTCCTTGCTGTCACTGACCAGAACAAACCTGCGGGTTTATACTTGTTAATTTAAAACTACTTTAAGGCCACTTTTGAATTTGTATGTGAATAATGGCAGAATTCTCATCAGAGGGTGAATTATTCTTTAAAGAAAGCAGGTACTCAAGTAGACTTCTATATTTTTCTGTCTGTCTGTGGGAGCAGATTGAGCTCTCAGTGGGTAAGTGAGAGACATTGGATCATGAGGAGCCCTTGTGCTCAGTGTATTACGAGCAGCCAAAAACTACACAGGGTGTAAAAAACCAACCAGCTTTCTTTCAACATTTCTTTACCTATTATCATCTGAACTTTCTCTCTCTCCCCTCTTTCCACAGGCTGCTGGGAGAACAGTCGGATTGTCAGTGGTCAGCCCAGAAACAAATGAATAAATTCATTTACATTTATGTAATTGGCAGATGCTTTTATCCAAAATGACTTACAGTTAAGTTGACTTACAGTTGACTTACAGTCAAGCGACTTACAGACTTACAGTCAAGTTATATGTGTTACCTGGGGACAAACCCATGACCTTTGTGCGGTAACACAATGCTCTACAAACTGAGCTACAGGAACACAAATTTGTTTGTAAAAACAAAAGTCACAGCTAACTATTTAAGGTTGTAAGAATGTTACCCTAATGTTTCCATTAAGTAACAAAAATGTTCATTCGAAAGTTCTAAGAATGTTCAAAATGTCCAGGTTTTATATGTTGTCCTTTTTAAAATATTTCATTAACAACTTAAGAATTACATTTTTGAAATAACATATAATGTTAAAAAAGATTCTATCAACATTACTGCAAGAATGTTTTTGATAACTTAAAGAGATATTTTAGAAAACAGTAGCCAACGTTCTATAAACATTCTCTGTTAACTGGGGTGTTGGAAGGCAGTATTTGGTGACTCAGTAAAATGAGCTCTAAACTATAAAATAACCAGTGATATGAAGTATTCACAGTCAGAAAAACACATTAGCAAAGAGAAATGATGAATTGTGAAAATGAATGGCTAACATATGTTAGTGGAGAGAGTCGTGTCAGGATAATTTAAGACACGCCGGCCTGACTGCTGCTGTCTGCAGATCTGATCCAGGATCAGTGCTCCATTACACACCTGAGGTATGCATTTACTTTTTCAGTTTTAATGGTTTTCATGCCATCATTATTTTTTATCATTTATGCTGTCAAATCTAATTAAAATGTTCTAATTGGAAGCATCTAGTCCATGTGCAGCTTGTATTTCATTATGAACACAACTCAGATTGTTTATTTATTTACTTTGCAAAAGATTAAAGTTGATTATTTGAACTAAAAAAAAAGTAGTTTCTTAAAATCCATTATTGCTCGGTTCATTTAATGATGTCAAACCTTTGTGATACTGGATGATAATATGCAGTATGTTGATGTATGACTGGCTCATTTAATAACAGAAATTCTAATTCAAAGTGACATTTGCTCTTCATTAAGACTTCAGATTTATTTATTGAATGCAATTAAATACTGTAATCCTACAAGCCGCACCACCTCATTCCAACATTTAACTGCATTACATGTGGTCAATATGTTAAACACGAGGTGTTTCCCTGTTTGTTTGACATATTTACTGCACATCGAAGCCATTAAATCAATCATAGTGACTTCATTGTCTTGTCGACAGCAAACGTATGTACCGTTGTTGCCTGATGTTAAACAGATTAAACTGGTGTTTCACCAGTTGGTTGTTATGAGTTAATAAAACAAACTAGTGAATCTTTAAACCAAGTGAAAACAAAGGTACGATTTCTTGAAATAAAACAAAAGATACATTCTCTGAAAACCTTGTAATTATGCATCTTGTTTTATGTCAGGTAGAAACTAACGTTGTGTGGACTAGCTGTTGATGTTAACTTGTGTAACTTAATTAGCTGATGGGTTACACTTAGCAAGTGTAAGTAGGAATAGTTTAATAGTTTTGGAGTTGCCCTCTTACCGTATGATTTTATTGCACCTCCCATTGGCTCTCACAACACCGGGGCACTGCGTCAATCCCACAATCCACCTCTCAAGCTGTCGACTCAAAGCCACAGCCAATATATAATGAGCAGAATTCATTACAATAGATTCACAGATAAGATATTTGTAAATAAAGGAATGTTTATCAAACACAGTGTGAAAATAAAGTGATTGAAATATCAGAACAGTGCATCAAAATAGAAATCGTGCGTCTGTCAACACAGTCAGCACATCAGACAATTGTAGAGAGAGTGTGTGGACAGTTTTCATGATGTTCGGTGATGATAGTTTGAACAGTTTAATTTCTCCTGTCTCTTCTTCACTGTCTCTCTCTTCCTGTCTTGTCTGGGTGGCTTCTGTTATTGATTTTTCTGTCCCCGGGACTCTTAAAACAAACCAAAGTGGAGGAGATTGTTTTCTTTGGAAATGTTCTCTCTCTCCCTCTCTCTCTCACTCTCTGACAGGAGGTCTTTTCCGGTGTCTATCTGCTTTCTGTTGTCCGTGAGCTGAGAGGGCACCAGTGTCATGGAGAGCTTTAGTGTTTGGTGTGTTTGGAGCAAACGGCTTCGGAATATCAATCAGCCACTCCGAGTGAAGCAGCAGGAAAACTCACAGACTCATCTGATGGCACTGATGGAGAGACTATGAACCTCAGCCCGGAGGGGCACAAGCTTTGCTCCGCCCGCTCACCTCTGATTGGTGGAGAGTTAAAGGTAGTTCTCTGACCACCTACGATCACATAGCAGTCTTAAATATCTGTGAATACTTCCTGCAGTCTTTATTTATTTTAAATCTCGGTCTCCCTCTGTTTAGTTTTAGTTTCCAGTTTAAGAGTTTTCATTGGAATTAAAACATATTTGTTTGAAACTTGTTTTTTTTTTAAATCATTTTGTTGTAATGCTGTGATAAATTAATGTGAAATGTGGGTTAATATGAACCACAATTTAATTAAATTGACATAATAGTTCAAATGTAGTCATGTACTAATGATTAAATAAGAAAAGATTTTAATGTGTGTTGTGCTTTATGCAGAAGTCAGTTGTAGTCAGCGTTTTTAAAACCTCTCTATGCTGTTTGGTCTCATGACCTCACTCAGTCCTGTGTACACGTATCTGCATCTCTGTGTATGTGTGTGTGACAGTGTGACTTTTTCATGAGTCATTGTGGGGTGATATCACAATCTCTCTGCTGGTCTCTGGATTCTATTACCAGCAAACAGATAAAATGTCCTAATGACACATTGTAGCATCACATTGCATCACACATACATACATAAATTGTCTCTCTCTCGCTCTCTTTCTCTCTCTCTAATTGCTGAAATCTCAGATTACAGATGCAGGATGCTAGCTAGGGCTGGTTTTGCTGTTGTTGTAAAGTAAGTAACACCTTGTATATTGCAATGATTTGGGTGAAGGTTGTAATATCTGTGTCACTAGCTTCACTTTTTAGATTTTCTAAACAACTTTTCCCTGGTCAGACTGCAGAAATTCACACCAAACATTTTGTGTTTGATGATGTCATAAGTACCTGACTGATAATTCAGTGACTGATGCTAGAATCGACGTTTAATCTAAATCAGTGGTTTTCAACCTTTTTTAACCCCTCACTGGCCATGATAATATTTAAAGACCCCAAACCCCACAAAAACAGTAAACACTAAAAACATTGAAAAAACACTATATCAAAATATTTAGATTTTCAGTTGTTTTAGCTTATTTTAATGCTTGTTTTGTCTTTATTTCAAATAATTTTAAGTTATCTTGAGGCCCACTTGGAAGTTTGTTGAGGTCTCTTATTGGGCCCCGGCCCCCTGGCTGAGAAACACTGATCTACAGTAATTACAGTATATAATATAATATACAGTATATAAACAATAGTCTATGGTATGTCCCCAGTGAGATAGCTAAGTAAACGAGTGTGTGAAGGAGTTGTGATGGAACACGTCAGTGAGAAAACTGAGTCAGTCGCCCTCCTCCACCTTTACTCTCTCACTCCCGGGAAAAGTTCTGTTTGATTGAATACAGGAGAGTGAGAAAGAGCAGAACAGGTTCTGTGTGTGTGTTGTCATGTTCCAGAGCTCTGCTTCAAGTCTGAGTAAAATGCCAACAGATCTTCTCAATAAACGCCATCTAGAAGCCAATGACAGGTGACGGAGGGAGAAATAGATGAGATTATAAAGAGATGATCTGTCTGTCTGTCTGTGTATCTCTGTCTGTCTATCTGTTTGTCTGTCAATCTGTCTTTCTTATTTTCTGTCTGTCTGTCTGTGTATCTATCTGTCTGTCAGTGTATCTGTCTGTCTGTGTATCTATCTATCTGTCTGTGTATCTGTTTGTCTGTGTATCTATTGTCTATCTGTCTTTCTCATTGTCTATCTATCTTTCTCATTGTCTGTCTGTCTGTGTATCTGTCTGTCAGTGTATCTGTCTGTCTGTCCATCTGTGTATCTCTGTCTGTCTATCTGTTTGTGTGTATCTACTGTCTATCTGTCTTTCTCATTGTCTATCTGTCTTTCTCATTGTCTGTCTGTCTGTGTATCTATCTGTCTGTCAATTTGTCTGTCTGTGTATCTATCTGTCTGTCTGTGTATCTGTCTGTCTACAGACACAGATTATCATGCAATTAATTTCTTTGCTTGCAGTAACACAAGTTTGTCTCATTCTAAACAAACCAAAGTGGAGGAGATTCTTTTCTTTACGATTGAGTCGGTGTGTCATCTCTCTGTAACCTCTCTAAGAATATTAGAATCCATTTCTTCATTTATTTTTCACTGGGACATGAGTGATCTTATCATCAATGTAGCTCACAACACTGTCAGACAGAGAGACAGGGAGGAGGGCAGTAGCATGTGTGTAACATGTGGCAGGAGAGCTGCTCTACTAACCATGTGTAACTCCTGCCGTGTGAGGCGGTGTTTCCAGACTCTAGTTCTGCCTCCCATATTACACGAGGCTCAGACAACACCTGTCAAAGTCCCTGGCCAAACAGCAACCGTATGAATCTGTGTCTTAAAATGATCAAGGATTGGAGTTTATGTGAGAGTGATTTTTCTTTTAGTTATGATATTGCTAATAATTGCTAATATCCCGGCTAATAATTTTAGGTTGTAATCGTTTCCCTAATGTTTCCGTTAGTAATCAAATGCTAAAAATGTTAATATTTTGAATGTTCTAGGTATGTTCAAAACGTCCATTTTAAAGATTGTATTGATGTTATTGCTTGGTTAGAACATTAATATTGAATAAGAACCTTATTCAAAAATGTTTAAACGTTTCACTAACAATTTATAACATAAAAATGTTAGATGTTACTTCAAGAATGTTTTTAATAACTTTAAGAGAGCTTTGAGAGAATGTTTAGCTGGTAGCCAACGTTCTGAGAACGTTCTCTGTTAGCTGGGCGGTAGGGGGTTTTAATTCATCATAATCAGCTAGTTTATACATTTATGTTGGCGACAAACAACGTGAATTTGATGAGCTGTATGCATGGCTTACATCACAACACAGCATTAATTTCTGCTACATTTACCAAAACTTCTCTGCTGGTATTTAATTCTCTTCTAAACTGTTTGCATGCAAAAGGACCCTTTTAAACTATATCCATTAAACAGTGCAGTGGACACTCACAGTTGTGCTTATAGCTTAAGCTCTGAGAGCCAGTTAGCAGAGCTGGTGTGACTGTCAGAAGTGGACCTCTTGAAAGCCATTCAATCCTCGGCTCTCTGCTTTCAGCGTCCTTAAAGATCCTTTTGCATTAATTATTAATATCTGTCATACAATATGACTCACAAGTGATTTCAGGTTGTGGTCAGTGGAAGGTCTGAAATGCCATGGTAACCTGCAGATGAAGATTTGTGTATGCCGTATGTTGAGCTGGTTGAAAGTCTCTTCACATCCTGATAGCATCACTAAATGGTCAGACTATATTTAAACAAACGTATATCTTCTGTAGAAGGTGCAGGACCGTGAAATATTTGGTCTGAATGCAATGATTGGATGTCCTACTTGCCTGTCAAACTACGTATGCCTTCATGTGTGGAGGAGGCGTGGTCTAAAGATAGATAGGGTGGGATCTTATGCTTTTAAAGCTAGCTTGTTATTGCTAGCCTACTTTTAAGAGAGAGTGGCCTTATATAGCAGAACATTTTCTGGGCTGAATCTACTCTGAACGACTCCTGCTCATTGTACTCCATTCTGTTAATTGGTCTTTAAGACCATCTGCGGGCTAATTGACTGTCTGCTGTTGAGAAAATGCCATTAACTTCACAACCTTTGCACAGTCAATTCATCAATATAAAGCCGTCAATTATATAGTCTCCATTCAAATATAATGAGCAATCTTGATGGCGTGCCTGTGAGCAGAGATGGAACGAGAATGCGAGCTGGAACTTAAATAGAACATATTTCTATAGGTCAGGTTAAGGCTGGATTGTGTGGCGGCACTGAGCAACAGAAAAAATGTGTCATCTGGTTGCTATTTTACAATACTGTATTTTGTGTGTGTGTGTGTGTGTGTGTGTACAGCTACTAGTGGGCAGGAGTGGTTTATGTTTAATTACATATGAGAGTGACCAGTAAAGACAACCCAGCTAACAATGGAATGTTGGCTAATGTTTTCTTATATGTATGAAAGGAAATTTGATAATGTTCTCTCAAAATGATCATAAAACTTGTAGTAAGTGTTTTTAATGTTATATATATCATGGTCTTATAATGTTAATACAACAACTATATACAACATCATCGTTTATACAGCCTAAAATTGTTAGCTGGGAGGTTGATATTATGGGATGTTACTTGTCTTTAGTTGCTTATGGTTTCGACATTGTAACATATGCATTTATATTGAATTGGACTGTTGTGCTGTCAGAGGTGTGCATATATTGGCTATTTTACAATGGTTTCAAATGTGAATTGTGCATTTAGAATGTAGTGTCGGGACTGTTTGTTTTAATGTTTTAAGTCTGTACATGTTTTTAACTCAAGAGTTGCATAATGTGAAGCTGTTGAAAATAGAAAATAACAGTATTATGATGTATACTGTTACCATGATATAAAGTCTCTCTCAAGGGCCAGATAACGTGTGTTTGTACAACATTACATCAGACTTGGTCTCACTGTTCTAAAGGTTTTTATTGCATTGTTTTACTTCACTGTTTCTTAAGCCAGTGAGACCTGCAGTCAGTTTTGTCTCAGATGTGCAGCTGCTTTTGTCCTTGTTTGAAAACAGGATAATTAACCACTAATCCCAATTTGTTGAGGGAAAAAATAGATCATT
>JAZGTK010010239.1:0-16553 GCA_036877625.1 Ambastaia sidthimunki | reverse complement strand
AAATGAATTTCCCTTGATCATTTTACAAATAAGAGGTCATTGTATTATAAAAACTTCCTGTACGTTTCAGAACTCAAAACATTCTTCGTAGTCCATAAACAGCTTTTTGAAAGCAAGCTATCCTAACGATTAGTATCAGATGTGGTCCCAGTGTGACATCATTGAGCATCCAAAGACCACCCGCGTAGAAGGATGTCAACGCCTACTTTTACACAAGTGCATTTGTAGCCCCGCCCACCAGTTCGCAAACGTAGTAAAAGAAAAATAAACACAGTATTACTCAAGCAAAGAAAGGATAGAAATGCCTTGAGGATTTACTAAATGTCGTACAAGTTGTAAAAACGCATTGCATTCAAAGCCGAGATGTTCTTTAATTTTTCATGACGTTCCAGATCGCGTCAGTAGACGCTGATCGCTTGTTTGCTTTTTTTTACTGTCGCTTTGTTGTTAAATAAGATAGTTTGACGCAGATACACTGAAAATAAGGATGATGCTGTTCTGATTATTTAGGATCCAACATTAATGCCGCAAAACACAAATGTAAGTATCAAAGTTTTTACCATGTGTCACTTTTATCTGTCTGATCTGTTTAGCTGTCAAAGATGATACAATCATTGAAATTGTTTAGTTGTTATTAAAACTGTGGTCCCAAAACTAAGCTGAGGTGTTTACTGTTATACCCTTACAGTTATACATAGACAAAGATTAATAATATATTTGACAGTACAAATCTTGGGAAACTGATCACATACTTCACACCTTATCACCCAAAATCAGTTCACTTTTTAGCTACTGCCGTAAACTGTTGTGTGTGAAAGGGCAGAACTTACTCAGAAAAGAAGCAAATGACTGGAAAAATGCACCATCTGTCTTAAAAATCCAAGCAGCATGTTAGCAACGCATCATAAATGGGAAACTTAACGCATAAAATGTCACTACTAGAATTTGAGAAGTCTTACAGCAGACAACATTGAGTGGATCAAGACACAACCCCAGATAAAGCCATCGGGATATTATTATATCTAAATTCCTTCACTTTTTTTAAGCATTACCTTTAGTCTTATTTTTTACATAATATTTTGCTTCATCAAAATTATATATATTTTTTCATTTGAATTAAAATTGTCTGCAATAAAGCAATAAACAGCACAATGCAAGGATTGCGTCTTTTAATCTGTGCTTATGTTTCAGCATTAGACAAGACAGATACAAGCGTTTTTTGCTTGTGCTTCTTGTAAAAATTCTGTCATGTGTCTGGAAGTTGTTTGCATTCAGTTTAATTTCAGTTTCAGTCTTAGAATAGTTCATTAGTAATTTATGAACACTCTTAATGACTCTGAACTCATATCATAGGTGGTGAGTCTGTGGTTTATTTATTTCACAAAGGTCAATCTGTGCAGAATATGAAAGTGAACAAGGACTAAGGCCGTTTCATCAGCTACAGAATGACATACAGCTTTTACAATAGTGAGGCTGGAATTGCATTTGTTATTCAATAAAAATGTTGAAATGCATCCAGACTGTCCCTGGTGTATTCATGAGTGTTTGTGAGAGACGTACTCTATCAATGTCCCAGTCATAAATGAACCATTTGTATTTTTGAAGTCTCATTCTTGCACTTCAAGAAAGAACGGCCAGAAAGAAGACCTAGAAGTGTTTGTAGCACAATGCTTTTGGTGTATTGCTAAAAGATCTGCTTACTCAGTGAAATTGACTGTAACTGTTATACATTATTGCTTATAATATGTGTTTTTATTTATTATAATTTTACCTTATCAAGCATTGTAATGCTCAGTAAATCTAGTTGCTGATTTTTGGCCAGGACGTTTCTTAATAAAGTCAGTGGTTTAAATCTCAGCAGGACCATTTTGGTTCAGTAAATGTTTAATTAAAATCTATGCTTAGAAAGCGCATAATAACTCTTTCATAGAATTGTTGCAGAGGTTAGAGGTGACAGTCTTTAATACTGTATCTGGTGCCAAATTATCTATTTAGGAAAGATTTGTCGCTCTAAGTCAAGTGAGAAACAAGGTCAGTGCTCCTAAACTTTGAATTGGAAGCGGAGTGTGGAACAGTTAAACATTCATCTGCAAGACATCGTTGAAAAGGACTTTGCCCTTGAAATGACAAACTCACCGCAACTTCCTCCAACCAGTACAGCCTTGTATAGCTTCCTATCATTTATTCACTCCCAGAATTTGACAGAGGTTTATCCCAATTTGTGGACAACTGTGAACCTGTAATAGCAGCCTATTTTGTTCTTAGATTAATCATGACTTAAGCCACATTCACAACCATCGCTGCTCGCCATGGGCGAGTAGCAATAGGTGTGAATGCTGCATTACTCAAGACTTACCATAGTGATGCTTAACTGGGTGTGTTATTCATAGGCTGTCATGAACCTCATAAACCAGTCTAAATAATATAATTATCTGTAGTGTGATTATCTGTAGACTTTTATAAATTTATATCTTACCTTAGGGAACATTTTCTGGAGGCTTCTTAAATTTTCCTGTCTTTGGTACCACAGCTCAGGACAGTCACTAGTGAAGGACTCGGGACTGTGTGTATCCCTGTGGTGTCTTCAGCTAATTATTGATACTAAGACAAAGCTGGTTAAGTAAAAAGTAGAATTAAAACAACACGGTACAGGAGTTGGTTACAGAATGGGATGTGTCAATAATGTACAGAGTAAACGCAAAATAATTGTGTTTATTAATTAATTAATCACATGACTTTTATGACTCAGGTGATTGGCCAAAAAACTTTGCACCTGCAGAGCAACTGCTGTTGGGATGACTGATAACGCTTACAGATATCTCTCTGCAGTAACAGATATCCTAAGTTGAACCCTGGGTGACGTCAACTGAGAAGGAATGTTATTTCTTTATTTATATAATATTATAGGCTGCTGGCAAATTTATATTGTCTTATGTAAAATACAAAGATGAAAATCTTTTAACATGCAGTGATAAATTGCGCGTAATAAGACCAGGACTGTGTATTAAGTAAATGGGTCCAATTTTAATTTTATATCAACTGTAATATCCTAATAATGATGATAAATTTGGTTTGAAGTACCACAGAACTGTACAATGGTTACATTTCCCCCCCTTTTCTCCTTGTAATTAGCAATAAAAATGAATGTGACTCACGCTCTGAATAAGAACATGACAAATATGATTCATTATCAAGATCTCTGGATTATCCTTCTGCAAATCAACATCTGAACACCAGAGAAGGACAGTGTGCCTCTTCTAAGCTAATACAGCACTTAATTAAATCTGAGAGTGCTTTCAGCAGGCCATATTAAAACGACTCTGACTTAATTAAATATGATTAATAATTCATCTTGCCAAAGAAAGATATTCAGAGACATAAGAGTAATGAACATATGCTCCAGAGTTATTTCAGAATTGTTTTAGTCAACGAAACGATGTGTCATATTTAGGCGAATCTCTGTGGAGTTCATCAAGGTTGCATCCTGGGCCCAGCAAGTTTATACTCGCTTGCAGTTAGCATTAACAGATACAGTAAGCTATAATGCTGCTCTAATCACTTTTGCATAACTCGCGTCGCTCCCCAATGTATTAAAATTTATGGAGTGAAGTAGTAGCTACAGCAATATCTACAGTCAAGTATTTTAATATAGCACTCAAGTTATATAAACTTTTAGAATAATTTAAACCCTGTAAGTAATTTTATTGTGACCTCAACTGTCAAATGCTTGTTCATTTGTAAGCTAATGAACAACTACTAGCTTTGTTTATGTTAACTGATTAATATGTATGAAAATTAATCACAAAGGAGCTTGGATCTAAGATCAGTAGTAGAGAATAAAGATAAATGAAGACTAACTGTGTTTGACTGAGGGACTTTAATGAGATGTGATTCTTAAAACATAAGAGCATGAGCATGTCTTGGACTTTTGTCTTGCTATGTGGCAAATCTCATTAATGCTAATTGTTGTCTTGTGCAGTTTCTCAAAGGCTTTCATGAACATCTAATTAAAGAACAACCAACACCAGTCTTAACATTACTATGAAAAATCAGTGTTAGACTGTAACAATGTTGCCTTTGAGTTCATTTGGAAAAATCCTACCTAAACATGGCTATTTAATATTTTTTTATTTTTTTTAGCATCAGTGCAATACCATGCAAAGCAGAGCCAGCTAACAGTTTTTGGATTCTGCATAGTTCTAGAAATATTTTTGATTTCGGTTGTGAAAAGTTGTATTAACCACTGTTTTGTGTTTTATGTAGCAGAGGCACTGAGAGAGGCACTTGTTGTTCGATGCTAAATAAAAATTCAGAATTTGGAGTGTTTTTTTGGAATTGATTAGAGTCCAGCAGAAACTGTTGATTCATTTAACAGAATGCAAAAATGACTTCAGAAATATGCCATTGATTTAAATGTGGAAACATGGTGAAAACAAATGTGTTATAACGATGCTGTATCAAGCTGCCACACTCAGGGGATGGCTGAATAAAACTAATGGCTACAAGAAGCCGCTGAAATCGAAGGCAATTTGGAGATAAAAGCTTTGGCAAGGCAGCCCAAGAAATGTGAGCTTGCACAAACAAAATTGCTTCAGATGCAACAAAATTTTGACATCACAGACAAGAAATTCCATCTGTTGTTTCCAGTAGTGTTGGTTCCACTTGAGCAGTGTATTATTAGCAAAGGTGTGAAGCAGCTAAGGGTAAAAGTGAGGTCATACTCAAGCTTTTAAATATAACATTTCTATTCATAAAACAATTTTTGTTTTATTTGATTTATTTATGTTCAATTTTTTTGTTTCAAAATCAGTAGCTATGGCAAAAACAATAAAGGTCTCAACAATTGTTCAGTTGAAATGCTGGCGTTTGAATGATCTCACGACAGCAGCTCCATCTGTAAGTCTGGCCGCTCTCACATCAAACAAACTCGCAAGCCCAGAGATCAAGTGTTCGCACTGTAATGTTACTACTGTAGGAAATCTGCCCCATATCATAAGAGCCAAAATTTTCGTATTTATGAAAAGCCAAGTCCATCCCTGACCACTTTCCAGTCCTCGAACAGTGTTTATTCAACATTCAAAATCTCAAGAGGGCTGCGAAATTTTCCATGCCTCATTTATCAGCAAAATAGTGCATTGTTTTGGCTGCCGTTCATTTGCTGATTAAGCGATGTTATATAAAGATGCACCAAAAAGACGGATAAAAAAAAACCAGTTGGAATTTCCTTTCTTTTAGTAAGTTCCAAGTGAAGAATAGACCAGTTAATGCTGACCGAAAAGAACCTCCCAGAATTCATTGGGGATTTTTTAGCTAGTTGGCTGCTGGTCACACATATCACCCACTCAATTAAAGTAGCTGAAGGACAGAAAGCCCAAGGGATGCTGGGAAGGAAGACGAGGTGTGAGTCGTGTGGCTGCAGTGTGGAGGCAGACTACAGGGGTGGAGAATCCACACACACAAGCACTGATGCAGGAAAATAACCCTGTCTCTTGCCTTTAGTTTTAGACATCGCATCTTCTGTGGCCTTTAGATGTGACTTCTCACCATGTTCGGTGTTATGCTTTTAAAGATCAATAGTCAGTAACCATTACCCTGCAGGAAAGACCAGGATGTTGTGTTTTAGATGCTGGTCCCCGGCAGTGTTGCTGTCGAAATGTAGCGAGCTAATAACTACATTTTTAAGTGATAGTTCACATGTTTTCATTATGACTATGTAGTCTTACCAGCAATTAGTTGTTTTTCTGACAAATGACGGTGTAGCGAGACAATACAGTAAATTTGCTGCTTGTTATATTATGTTTTGTATCATTAACTGTGTACTGTCCTCTCGCACATATGTAGCATTACAAAGTGGCTTGTTTTTTGTGATTGGATTTATATGAAAATTTATTTTGATAAACAGGTCAAATAAATCTTGTTTGAAGCTAAATATTTTATTAATGATGTTGTTTATGACTATCTTTTTTATGCCTGCTGTGCTATTGTAAAATAATATTCCAATTTATGTGGCATTTTGTGTATAAACATTGTTATATAAAGTTGCAAGCAAAGTTTAATTTTTTAATGCAGTCAACATATGCAGATCTAATGGCATTTTCCTACTTTGAAAACAACATTTAATGAAAGAAATTGCAGATGCTCCTGAAAATACAGTCAATTGTGACAGACACACTGCATTCGTCAATTGTTGTTCCAAACGAAACACAAATTAATTCACATAGGAATTGCATTAAATTAATTATTTAATTATCTCTCTCTCAATAGGAGAATAATGAGCAGATGTATATGTTTTAATGGCCATCTTTGACGTTTTGCCAGGTTTCAGCCTGGCCCAGAGCCCAGAGATCACTAGAGGGACAATACCATGTCCCTCCATATAATGCTGCTCCACATAATACTTTTCAATATATCAAATGCTTTTCTATTGTTTCTGCTGATCCTCCCCCTTCACAAGCTGTTTGTTTAGGGATGAAACTCTGTCATTTGACCTGTTCCGCTGATTTTCTCTTAAAGACCTATTTGGAATGACAAAACAAACATGTAATTACAGCATAAATGCTCTGCAATGCCAGCCATGCCAACTGCTTAGTCTTGGAAAAAAAACAGCTTGTGAAACAAATCATGTTTGCGAATGGCTTCGAGGAAAGAGGATTTAAATAGTCTTGAGCTAATTTCTGAAATCTGCCGAATAATTAGCGAGACGAGTGTTTCACAATTAACTGGTATCAGCTTTGACTTTTTGACAGTCTTACACCTCTCCATTATCCTAATGATTCGTCCCTCATTTCTGTGCTCTCATTGTTTCTTAAATGGAGGTATTGGC
Organism: Ambastaia sidthimunki; assembly: GCA_036877625.1. Lineage (NCBI taxonomy): Eukaryota > Metazoa > Chordata > Actinopteri > Cypriniformes > Botiidae > Ambastaia > Ambastaia sidthimunki. The sequence goes on along the minus strand of JAZGTK010010239.1, from coordinate 9,730 downwards.
TCTGTTCCAAAACCCAGTTAGCTGCCTTGCTGTCCACTGCCTACAGGCAGCTGCCTTCCGAGGGCCCAAATGGACTCTCCAAATGTGCAAGGACTCTATGTCTTTACATGTCACTGCGTACCAAAATGCATCAGATAGCAATTTATAATGGAATGCATCTACATGTTACGTCATTCCATTTTAACTGTTGCTGCGAGGGTCTATAGCCTGCATTGTAAAACTGGAAAAGTTTATGACATACACATTAATGGTAAAATTATCAGGCCAACTCGTAAAAATAGTGTTAGTGTTCCTGTAGCTCAACTGGTAGAGCATTGCGTTAGCAGCGCAAAGGTTGTGGGTTCGATCCCAGGGAACACAAGTACTGATAAAAAAAAGTATACATTGAATTCACTGTAAGTGGCTTTGGATAAAAGCGTCTGCCAAATGAATAAATGTGATGTAAATGTAAAATTTCTTTATAAACACAAATTATTTTAGGGTACACTTACTGATGTTTTTACTTTTTGTCTAACCATTTAAAGGCAAAAAAATGGCAGGGGCAAAAGACAATGTTTATCAAATTATCTACTTAAAAAGTAAATTAAAAAGCTTTGGTGGAAATTCCAGATTTCTTTATATGAAGGAAATCTGATTTATACCATATTTTCTGTAGCTTCCTCAGCAGCCCTATTCCTTGCTCTCAGAAGAAGGACTTTGAAGATTCCCATCATTAGTAATGTCATTTGGCCTTATCATTGGTGTTGTGAAAAGACTGACTTGCTTTTCTTCAGCCATTGCCAAGCACCGTTTTCTTCCGTCTTTGCTTCAATAGCTGTTTTCCTTCATCTTTTAATCTTCTCAATGGTCTACTCCACAATCCACCTTTTCTCTCAGACTGTGGGATTTGGAGTTGGCAGATACATTCGGCAAAGAATCATAGGCTGCCATACAAAACAGAACAAAGGCTAGGATGAGAGATGGAGATTGTTTATTCTGTTGGGTTGGCGAGTTGGACCGGTCTTTGATCTTCCAGAAGGATGGATTGAAAGCAGAGAAAAGATGGTTCCACATAACAGGGTTCTAGTATGAAAAAAATGTTTCGGAAGGAAAAATGCCAACATCTTGCAATTGTAGTAGATCCTGGAAGCCAGCTGAACTTCTGCAATGTATGTGAGATATTCATTAACAGTGTGGATCAAACATCATAGAACAAGACGTAATTTCTTTTAAGTTCTGTCATCGTTTAATCACTCTCCTGTCATTCCAAAACTCATATCTCTTTCATTATCTCTGGAACACCAAAGATGTTAGAGAAACTGGGTGTTCTTTTGAATACAATGGAAGTAAATGGAAATGGACCCTACAGAGCTCTTAAAATGACAAAAAAGTACCATAAAACCACCTTAACAGTTTCAGCCACTATAATCCCAGTCTACTGAAGTCACACGAAAGCTTTGTGTGAGGAGCAGAGCCTCATGTCATGCTGGCTTTAGTATATTCACAGTTAATGTATTTTTTTAAACATGACATGTGAGAACCAATGGTGTTACATTTCATTGACATCACTTTGGGTTTAATATTTAAATATAGTGAGGGTATATTAAATATATGAAGGTTTTTCCTGAATACCACTATAAATTTAAAGTTTTGAAGTTATGACTTTAGAGGACTTGGAAAATATAGTAGCCATGGAATGTAGTCACATAGAATGCTGGAAATTGTTCTGCAAATAATTTTTCAGATTTTGGAATTTTTGTCTTTTCCTGTTTGATTTTTATGGAAAACATGAGTGTTGACCTTCTGCTAAACCTTCTCCTTTGTTCTCCATAGAAGAAATAAAAACTGTACAGATTTGGATAACACAAGGGTGAGTAAATCGTAAAATAATAGATTTTATTATTATTATAATTATTATTAAGGGTGAACTGTACCTTTAAATAAATACAAGACAAATTCCTTATGCATTTAAGATCTAGCCATCTAATTGCGCTTGTCTGGTCATGGGCCTCCTCAGATGGCCTTGTTACAGTTACAAACCTTACAGCCAACACCACGTACCAAAGGAGTTTCCCAGGAGAAAGCAATAACAGCATTCATCACTGATGATAATAACAACATTCATCACTGTGGGTGATGAATCCTCCAGGTGGTGTGCTAGCAAAGAGGTTGAATGGCTAATGAGCTAGCTGCAGGTAACAGCAGGCCTGAAATAGGGTCCCCCGTGAAGTCTGAGACATACTGGCTTTCACTCATATAGATTACCTTGAAAATCTCTGTTGTGGGTCAAAGGAGAGCAGCCATTTGTACAACATGACAGAATTAGTAATAACCTGCTATGATCAGTGTCTGGGGTTAAAAGTTCAACTGTAGATTCTGAAACATATGCTCTGACAAACCATTACAACTGTCCACAACTATCTGACTGCGTAATATTTATTTCCTTAGAACATTTAAAACACTTCCAAACACCAATTTAAAAACCAATTCATTTCCATGACTTTTCAAATTATTTTTGAGTAGTGGATAAGAATTCGTTTTTGTTCTTTTAGAAATTCCACTCATAGGTTACAATTGTCAGACGGTGAAATAGTTTTGCTGAACATAACTAAAAATATTATTATTCTCTATAAAAATTTCCAAGACTTCCTGTTATATAGCTGTAAAGCCCTAAGGTTTCAAAGGTGAGGAAAACGTTGATGGAATCAGTCCTAAAAACTGACAAATTGTGGATGAAATATATCAAAAGCCATTATAAATGATAAATGCCAGTTCTCTGCTGTGGTGTAATTAATTGTCAAATAAAACAACAAGCAGAGAAACTTTGTCCTGGACTACATAACCATGTTTCCAAAATAAACATTGATTTTGCAAAGAGCAACAAGCAAGCCAAGGAGTCTGTCTGAAAGCTTAATTAGAAAAACAACATGGCTGTGGTGAGCCAGCCACACACTGTATGACTTTTACAGGTCTTCTACAATTGTAGCTTGTCAGACTGTGTGATATATCCCAGTGAGGATAGTGTATAAAAGGTCTTTTATGCCAGTTTACATCGCAGTCATTCCCAGTCCAGACTGAAGCAGTGTTTACTGTCATCTGTCATAGGAGCATCACACTGCACAACTGTGACAGAAAATGTACAACACTGGCAGACCCTCACGGAGAAATTAATCACAAAGATAGTTAATCAGACAGGTGATTGTCACACTAAGCGATTAAAGACTGACGATACTTATCTATGACAAAAGAAACCTTTTACGCTCTCTGAAATTAGTTTTAAAGAGCAAAATACTGTCCAAAACTGTAAAATGTGTACAAGCACATTGTCAGATGCAAGGTGTGAGTTTGTTGTAGTTATGGGGTGTCGCAATATACTGCTATTGCCAATAATTGTGCCAATATAACCATGATTATTAAGATTTTGTCTTTAGAGCCACAATGGCTACAAACTCTCTCTCTGCCTCCTTGCACCTGTTTTTTGAGTGTGAGTCATTGACAAAAAATGGGAACGCAAACTAAATTAAATATGATTTTGACCGATAGCAATATTTATTTTAATTATTTTTACAAATTTCAACAGCTATATCTTTATTCTTAAATTGTTTTGGCCATGATAATCCTGCAGTGAAGATTTGATCCAGCTCTAATGTACATGTTATCTGATTGGCTGTCCTGCTTGGGAAAAAAAGGGAGACACACTCATTTCTAGTTAAGCTTTGCAATCAGGGAAGAGTGTCGCCTGGGAACGAAAAGCGCTTTCGTCAAACTCATTTGGTCATGTTTGAACAGCACACAGAAGCAGATCTGCGTGAGGAGTGATTAGCAGTCACTAATGACCATGTTTTAATGGAGATTAATCTGGAAAATGGAACACAGCTCAGCAAGCATCAAGTTTTGTGGGTTTCGATTAAACAACTTTTTTTTTATTATAAACTTGGATTTAAACATTAAGCATAGAAAGAAGATAAAATGGAGGAAAAAAGATTAAATAGAAATAGTAAATGGGAAAAAGGTAAGAGATAAAATAATAAGAGATAAACAGCAACATTTGTAAAATCATAATAAAATGAACACTTTGGGTGACTCAGTAAAATCAGATTGAACAAACTAATTCCTCTATAGAAAGTCTTATAAGGTGCTTCTCTTTTGTCCTCTACAGTCGTTTTCCAAACACGTCACATTTAAGGAGTGCTTAAAGAGATGCCGGTGAGATTAAACTGAGACGTGCTTAATTAGCAAATTGATTTGGTTTCCCATCAGGATTAAATGACAGGATACGATGCTTCAAGAATTTCTCAAGTTTCACACCCAAGGAAGTTTTAGGCTATCATTTAAAACGGTCATAATTGAATTGCTGAAAATAAACTGCTGGTGTTGCTGGTTTTCCAGTGTGACGTGCCTAATTAGTGTGACTGGACTCGAACCTAGTTCGCTGGAAGTGCTACTATTAAGCCCAACAGTGTTTATATCTGTAAGCACAGTGTTTTTAATCTTTAAGTTCGGCAAGTGTAAATCACTTATACCACTGTTTCAATTATTAGCTTTCATTGCAGTCACACTCACGCAAGCTTGTCCAATCATCTTACAGAAAATCCGGGTTTACAGGCGTGACAAAGATACAGTGATTTAAAGCTCACTGTCCGACAAGGATAATTACGTCCAGTAAATCTTATAAAACAAATAGCCTTCATGATGCTAAGACTTCCTGTTAGGCACAGCAACCGAATGAGAGACTGAAAATAATGCTGTTAAAGCCTGTTGTCCAATAAACATTAATCTTTGTGCAATTAAGTGCACAGGTATAGAAAAATGCTTCAATATGGCTTTTCTACTATTTCTATTTATTTATTTAACAGATGCTTTTAATCAAGGAACAACAATATTAGCAGTTACTGTTAACCTTTACTGTGTTAAGAGCTTTTATTGAAAACTGCACTGGTAGCAGCAAGAGTAATTTTTGAATAACTTGAAATCACTTGGCCTATACAGTTCTGTTATTTTTTTATGCATTTTAATTATAGAAAATTGTTGCTTACAATTGTTGCTTACAATTGATCTCAGTCCTCTTTAGGCATTCTACTAACTGTAAGTAATTTTCAGCTACTTGCTAACTAACTCTATTTAGAGTTTTAATAGACTTTTAGGTTTAAGGTTAGTAGAATAAGTTGACATGTTTTTGCTCAGTTACTTACAGTAGGTGCATTATTAAAGGAATAGTTTACAGAAAAATAAAAATTCTATCATTATTTACTCACCCTCATGTCATTCTATACCAATATTATTTTTTATCTCATTGTTTAATTTATTCTAATACATTACAAAAAGGGTTGGAAATGGGCTAAAACTACATTATTACTGTTTTGGGTACAAAACGCATGACTAACATTTCCTACAAAATTCAAATACATTGTACGATATGATCCATTTAAGTTTGCAGTATATGATAGAATATTAGCATCTGAGTAATTTAACATGAACACAGATTTTCTGCTGTTTTTCAGATTATAACAAAAAATAAAAGAAAAAGTATAGGAAGTTCCCGGAAGGACCCATGAGAGTTTAATTGGATTTTTTTTCCCCCACAGCACCCTCATTAAATTCTCCTCAGTGCATATTTGACTGTGAACAGTCTTGGAATTAACCTCCTCTCTCTGGTCCAAAACTTTCTCTGCATTACTTACAAAAAAGTTAGTGCTGGTTTCCTTGACACAAATTAGGTTTTATCCTAAACTAAATTGCTATGATCAATGGTGACTCTGAAAAATGCTTCACTTTCAAGGCTGAGGATTAATTTGTGTCTGAAAAACCACTGAAGTTATAAGTGTATAGTTTGAAGTGGAATGTTAGTATTCCGAATGTGGTTTGCATTCCTAAAAGTTCTGTATTGTTTTTTTGTTATTTTTATATAGGTTATTTTTATTTTTATTTATTTTTAACTGTCAGGGTACTTTAAGGATACTCATGGTGCAAGTGGGCAAATTACGATGCAGTTTAGTTTACAACAAACCCAAAGATTCTAGTTTTTTTCTGTTTATATATGTGAATACTGAATACAAAATACTGTATTATGTACAGTGTTATGAATACCTCAACACTGTGTACTGATCTTTTGATTTGCATGACATATTTAACAATCCATCCAAAATAAAACAAGACAATATTGCTGTTACAGTCTGTCTCTCTACACAGATCGCTGTTGAATACTGTAGAATGTCATGGGCAAAAACCTTTGATTCAGTTCATATTTATTTGTATAACACATTTCACAATGCGTAACATTTCTGTAACACAGTTTACAGATAATTGCATGTTTCTATGATACAAAAACAGAGCCGTATGAAAACCGTGTCACGAGGAACAGTCCTCACGATGATAATATACCTGCAGCTAAAGCTGATACACAGATTAAAGTAGATAAAAAAATAACAGATATTGGATGCAATGTATAAAATCAAGTGCAGAATGCTGATCTCTGGAAACTTAATGATGAAGGAAAGCAGGGATTAAAAAAGAACGATGAAAACACGATGAAACGAGAGATTCAAGAAAGGTTCTTTGAGAATTTCTACATTTTCTGAATGAATCGGAAACTGGAAATGAAAGAAGAAAAGCCAGTTGTAATAAGGAGAAAGAAATCTAAGAGACTTAGGATGTGGTTTAGCAAAGCACAATAATCTCTGATTCCAGTCACATGACAAGACCTTTAGTGTAATTATTCTTCTATCTCAAACTCAAGAACAAATGAAAACAGCACATATCTCTGTATTATTACATCAGGGTTTAGGGATTGAACTTTAGGGCTGATGTTCAAGCTTCAAATGATGGCCTCCTTGTTTACTTGTGCTGAAACAGCACCTGCTATATATCAGAGAGGTGGACAGATCGCGCTCTCCACACTGTTAGGAATTGCTCAGTTTCAGCATTCTTGATACGTCACTATAACCTGGTACAAGTGATGTATTAGTAAAGGATTATGTACAGTCAGCTGGTCAGTATCATAAAATAAATCTCAACAAAACCAGAAATAACCTGAATTAATACCAAAATATAAAGAAAAAATTTATTTAAATTATTTTATTATGGATTATTTAAATAGTTTATTATTATGAAGTCATATTTACCTGTAGCACTATATGCACATACAGTATATATAACGTATGCATATAGGTCAGCATGTTTTGTAATCAAAGTCCGAGTTTCTTGGGAGCATAAAACGGTCATGCTTGGTAGAAATGTAAAACAGACAGAATCCTAAGACAGCAGTTCTGGATTCCAGATGGACGCTTGTTTCTCAGGAGATTCAGCCGAACTGATGCCATGCTCCAATTTTCATGTGCTTTTTTCCTCTCCGATGGCTTCCATTTTTTTTGTTCTCCAATTTAATTTCAGGCCTCAGCGAAAAGCAATGGCTTTCTAAATACCCTTGGTGTCTCCTTAGGTCTCTAGCAATGCAATATGTATTTAACAAGGCATCTGCCAGAGGCTTCGTTCCACCTCTTCAACCGATTTCTTGGAGAAAGATGGAGCCAAGAGATGTGTTGATGAATGTGTGTCATTCAGTTTCAAGAGGCCGGTTTCAAACACATGTAGCCCAAATAGGCAAACGTACAACACATTTTGAGCTCTAGTAATGTCTTGGGATAAAAATTGTAAATGTCAAGTTGGAAATTCATCCAAACTAAAGTAAAAAAAAATGGCAGGGGTTGAGAGGGAGATTAAATTTGGCACGCTGTTGCGTTAGGACAGACTGTCCTAATTAATAGTGCTAACGGTAACAAGATCACTTTATTCCCATAAAACAGCCTGAACAAACACCTGCGCACTTAAAGCAGCAGCCCACCCAAAAATGCCCCAATCATGTAATTTTAATGAGAGTAACTAATGACACAGTTGCTATGTTTTGGTAACTACTCCTTTAACCATGATGGCTGCTCACAGGCAAAACATGAGAGACTCACGGGCAGCAAACAACAGGTGTTTGAGTACTGCAGCCCCTATCTAAAACACCAGAGGTCAGTTATAATGCATCACCAAGATTGCTTTTCTCCTCTAGTGGCATCCATCTTATGTCTGGATGGTCCTCCACCCTTCATCTCTGTTCTCCAATTGATGTTGGCGGCACTACAAATACCACAACGTGGCAAGCAAAGTGCCAGACTCTGAAATCTGTCCAACCCTACAGGATTCCCCTTGATGTTTCAACCAACCCAAGTCCTCTGTACTATTACATTAGGACACATGAAAATCAGTGCACTGATATACACTGATACTGGGCACTTGGGGCTTTGGGACCTGGAGATAAAGATGTTTACTGGCACAGCAATTAGCTTTTGGAAGAAATCAGTGAGATCTGTAAGCAGACGTGAAGGAAATAAATAAAGCAGCCTCTCATTATAGAGAATTGAATTACAACAAGCTAAAATGTTTATTCATTATTTTAAACACTCCCATTTATTTGAAGGGAAATGTGTTTCTTATCTGTTGCAGTATCTTGCATGTTAACACAAAAAACTCAAGAAAACACCTTGTTAATAAAGAAAAGCTATTTGTGAGTCTTTATTTTTACTAATTAACACTTCTAACAGGTTTGTGTTTGCAGTTATGAACCTTTAATTAGATATCTTGCAGGTCCTTGACTTATGATCTTATTGTACACCGAACTGACATATAGTATGTACAACATACAATCATTTTTTCTTCCAAAATAAATCAATTTTGTATCATCATACCAAATATATGTTTCTCTTTTATTAAATCTAGCTTGGCACTGCTAGGATCATTATGTGGGAAAACTGTGTCACTTACTGTGGACTCCCTGTATCTCTGGAGAAATATGAATTGCTGTGTAAACTTTGGTAGCCTTGGGGAGTTTTGTCCTCCTTCGGCTGGCTAGGAGACTGTGAAATTGTGTCTCAGATGCTTTGTGAAGAAGTAACAGGCTAAAAAGGCATCTAGTAAAAGTGATTAATCACAAAATGATGATAGGAAAGGGCACACAATGACTAAACATAAAACAAAGTAAATAGTGATAAGAGACTGATGTATAAAAGTAAAGTTACCATGAAATCAAATCAGTGACTTTCTTAACACATTCCTTGTCTGACTGAGAATGATTTATCAGTGTATATTAGAAAAACGTTTTGTAATCGTTCATGAAGTTATAATAACTTGCTTGACTGACTGTGTTTGTAGGTAATGCAGGCTTTCCAAAGTACTGGCAGTGATTAATATACATTAATGCTGGAATGTGTATAATAGTAAATGATGTTAGATTTGAAACCTAAGTGTTATTATTTAGAAACGTAGTGATGATCTCAAGGCAAGACTGTAACCTTTGATGTCCCTATCAAAAAGGAACGCCCAGTTGTCACAATTCCAATCTATTTCTAATAGATCCGACCTACATTTTGTCTGGGTTTTTTTTTAAACACTATTACAGTATCTCACAAAAGTGAGTACACCCCTCACATTTTTGTAAATATTTTATTATATCTTTTCATGTGACAACACTAAAGAAATGACACTTTGTACTGTATAATGTACTGTAAAGTAGTGAGTGTACATCTTGTATAACAGTGTAAATTTGCTGTCCCCTCAAAATAACTCAACACACAGCCATTAATGTCTAAACAAAAGTGAGTACACCCAATGTAAATTTCACAAGTGAAAATGTCCAAATTGGGCCCAAAGTGTCAATATTTTGAGTGGCCACCATTCATTTTCCAGCACTGCCATAACCCTCTTGGGTATG
>JAZGTK010010238.1:0-16554 GCA_036877625.1 Ambastaia sidthimunki | reverse complement strand
TGATCATCTGACAATATCTCTAACCAACTTAAACAATTCATCTGAGTGTTTTGCTAACCAGCTGTATTATCTCACCTTCACAAACAAACCCGATGATGCCCCATATAAAGTCACTGCAGTGATGACAGAATGTCGGTTTGGTCAGGGTCACTTTCCGAAAGCTGTGTCCGGGTGCATTGACCAAGTACCGCGTCTTTGAACCGGGCGACTGCTGAGCCTTTTTCCTCCCGGCTCCCGGGCTCGAACTCGGGCTATCGTGCTTCACCCGACCGCTGTCTGCCATCTCCCACACTTCCAATGCAAAACCAGCGCAAAAAACCTCCACAAGATTGGTTGTTGTGGAAGTCCCTTGTGATTTCGCAGTTGCGGCTATGTTAGACCGAACCGAGTCATCATTTATTAAATTAAATACGTTTCTTCTTTCCCGCTACAATGTATCAAGAATCGGAAACGCGCCTCGCGGCAACAATGTAGCGCTACAGTGTAACAACGTCAAACACGTTTCAATCAAAGCGCGTCTGTTACTATACGATCATCCACCCAGACGTGAAATTAAATCAATATGTCAGCGAACCGATGCCCTCAACGACACCAACCAGCAGTCTGCGAATCCCCAAAACACCTTTGACAACAAGAACAAAACGGCCGCATTAACATATATGATCCGTTGAGGTTTAATCGACAAGAGCCGAACCGCTGCCGGGGATCATGTGTGATGGTTTTCACTTTCCCAGATGAGATGAGATTTTCTCCAGCGCAAACACCGTAACTTCCGCTTGTAGTAGAGCTCCGGTCAGAGGGAGCGAGAACACACACACACACACACACACACACACACACACACACACACACGGACTCCACAGGCTGTTTTTAGAATGCGGAATTCCGTTTAGACGTCTCATATTGTGTGACGAGGGTTCCATTCAAACCTATTCACACTTACATACAGTAATAATTAAACATACAGGCTATACTTAACACACACTTTTGTTCTGTCATAGTGGGACACTTTGATTTCTATAGGCTAAACAGAACGACTACACTCTCTTACAGACATATTTTTCTTTTTAGATTTTATTGAACGGTTTTAGTGCCTGTGTAAATGTATATTTTGAGGATGTACGCCATTTCAAAACAAATTATCGAAAGAGTCGATTTTTAGGAAGTCTCTAAAATAGGCTTTCTCAGATTTAGCTCACTTCTGAGGTCATTTTGGTTTCCAAAGTATAGCTGAGTAAGAGTACAGGCAAACACTTACACAATAACATACAGGATGGTTTGTAACAGTGTTTTCTGACGCCATCACATAGTACTCACTGTACTTCTGTTCTTATCTACATTTCTTACGTCATTCAAATTACTAAACACACCGATGACACCCCTTGGACAAATATGTACATAATACCAAATACATAACAGTCACTTTAATTCACAGGAGCCGCCAGGACATTTTAATTGGTTTTCTCCCATTCTCCTCTAACTTTAATGGGACCTTAAACGTTCCCAATGGTCCCCACCTACAGTATATACACGTATGATCATTTGTGTAAACGTAAAACTTTAACATTTTAAACTCATGACCAAAAGAAACATTGAAGGTCATCTGAAGTGATCTTAAATTGCTAGATTGATACTGTGAAACGTGATGTTTAGGCAAAGAACTGTTAAATGTTAAGACTAGGCGCCATCTGCTGGCACTTATACAGAACACAACACATTAGGGTAAGAACAAATATGCACATTCCACAAATGCAGGCTTAAAGAAAGCACTAGTACACAATGAATTATTTTATTATAAAAGTATTACAATAAAACCATTACAAAGCACACGCGTATTCCCTCTGAACAACGATTTTGCAGGTTACACAAACATAAATACCAATTTACAGTCAAAAATACATTACAGTGTCTATCAAACCTGTGGTTTGGGGTTCCTGTTAGTTTCAGTGCTTGTGTTAACATCATTTACTGTACTGTGTAAATGTTTTGGTGATAAAGCAAGTCCCCAGTCATTTCCGAGGTCAAAGCCAAGTCTAGAAAGTTTTACATAGCAAACAGAGTTAGCACTGAGAGCAGATCTAAATGTTTATAATGTGATGTATAAGTCTGGAGAAGCATTTTGGAGCTGATGTGTGATCAGCATTCTGACAGCACAATAGAAACCACAATATTAGTTTATTCTGTTGTACACAGTTTTCATAGAGTGAAAGGGCATGAGATTATTCACTTAACAGAAGAACAGTAATACAAACAGGTTATAAAGGGCATACACACATCTCATATAGCTCCTGAATCTCTCTCTCTCACACACACACTCTCACACACTCTCTCACACTCTCACACACTCTCACACACTCTCTCACACTCTCTCACACTCTCTCACACTCTCACACACTCTCACACACTCTCACACACTCTCTCACACTCTCTCACACTCTCTCACACTCTCTCACACACACACACACACACACACACTAAATCATTTACAACCAGTAGAAATCTCTGCTGTCACCTCTTTTTATGCTTTTTTGAGGAGAAACAGAGAAGAAAATCTCTCAAAGCTTATGACGTTTGTTGGTTTTAAAAAAACAGAAAAAGAAACCAAAAAAACGGCAAATTACAGATAGCACCTAAACACTTAAAAAGACAACAAATTCCCACCCCATATAATTCTGTTCATCACAGCTGAACAGCACATTAATGTCTTTCTGGTTGCTGCCAGAGGCATGAAAGAAGGGAAGGACGTTTGCAATCATCCAATAGAACTGATTGGTCTTGAGCAAACCTGTCCAATCCTGTTTCTGGAAAGCCACACTCCTACAAAGATTTAAAAAAACCTGTATCATCCAATTAAAGATCTTCAGGAAGAGATGATAATTACAGGAAGGACATGCCTTCAAAAAGAGGATTGGACACCCTGCTCCAGAGGGTCGACCCAGTAGACCACCTCTGCATGTAACATGACACTCAGATTGTTTTTTGCATCATGCTAAACTGTATGACTTGCAACCACAGGAGAAAAGCTTTTGTATGCAAGTGACTGTATCAAGAATTTGAGTCAAAACTGAGCTAAACTGTAATGACACTTTGAAGTTTGCCGTTCCTGAATCAGATTTACTATTAACAAAGAAAAAAAATACTTGAAACACTGTACGCTGGACTAGCAGTTGAAAATACGTTGAAATCATATTTGTAAGATTATTTGCCATGCAAAAATGTTCTAGCAAATCAGCCCTGAGAATCTAAGAAAGTCTGAAACATTATATACCACCTAAATATTGAGTTTCCTGATGGGAGTATCAAACACACGTTTGCACAGAGATTTTGCAGGTGTAAAATCTGGGCTCAGTTAAACCATCTATTAAACACAAATAAAAACACAGCTACTTGGAAATAAAAAAAATATTTGACAATACATCGCTTAACAAAGGAATAATAAATGTTAAAATAAGAGCTGTTTTGTATCATACATATTAAAAGCTAAAAAAAACAGAAAATTCTCTTAGCCAGAAAGCTAAAGGACTTTTCATTTAAACAATCCTCAGAGCTCCCTCAAATACATATCTGGTGTGGCTAAGGAGCGCACACAGCAGGCAGTGGCCAATCAAACAATTTGGAGGCGTGTCCTTAGGCAATGAGTGGCAATGCTGCTGTAGTGAGGAGGGAGGAGCTGGTCTTAAGGATTAAGTCTCAGTTTGATGGTTGTCCAGGCCCAGATTCAGCAAAGACTTCAGCTGGGGTTTTAGAAAGAGGTCTCCACTCCGCTGTCACATATCCCACTTTCCTCCTGCTGTGAGCTCAGTGTCAAACCCTGAATGGTCTTACAGAGCCCTAAGAAATGGTAAATAATACATAACAAATGCCTTTTTAAATATTTAACTTAATAAAATTCTTTAATTCGTATGAAAAAAGGTTCTGGCAGTAAAATGCATCACACACTCTCTTTGATCGTTGCATTTCTTGGCAATTGTATTACTGTAATACTTTTGTATTGCAAATTATATCAGCATAACAACCAGAGACAAAAAAATTAACCTGAAAAATTAACTTTATTTCCAGAATTTCTCAGTATTTCTAAATCAATAAATATTGCTGAGATAACATCAATCATCAGGTTTAGTTCAAACGTGGGTTCAAACCAGCTTGTCATGATCTCCACCCATTATCTGAGAATGTTTCAAAAGCATCTTGTCTGCTTCAACAGAAACAAGGAAATCTTCTATGGTAAAATCCTCGTGATGGACAGATGCTCGTTGCTTTTTATAGTGAAACGGGAAGTTGACTACAATTAAATAACAGTTAAATTTTCCTGGTAGTTTCTTTTCCAACCATACAGGTGACCTCAAGATGGAAACTGTGAGAAATGTTCCCTCCACTGGCTCATACAAGCTCACTCGACCCTGACAATGGCCATACGCCAACACGGACACTCGTTTCACAAGAAACCGCTCCAGTTTCAGGCAAAACCTGACCCGTTCTCTCTTTCAGTTCTTTGTCTTGTGAATCTCTTTCGCAAGTGCCGCTTCCCCTTGAAATGACTGCAGAGACACGGCATGCACACTACCGCAGTGTGAGGGGTCACCCTGAGATCACGGGAAACTCCCTTTCACTGCACTGATAGCGGCTGTATTGTTTACATCACGGTTAGGTTCATATGAGGTAATGTAAGAGGACCACAGCGTGTAGAGAGGGTAGTAAAATGTTTCTCACTCGTGCTATAAATTACTATGACGTGCTTTGTGGAAAAAACTCCAATGAGTCACTGAATTAGCACTTAGTAGAAAATTAATGTCTTGGTGAAAGGTGAAAAACGTAATCAGTGAAAATCATCTCTTTGGAGAACCTGCAGATAAGTGCACTACAATGACTTCCACATGTATAGACAGTCAATACCACATTGCATGTTTACCTGTGAGCTGAGGTGGGGCACGGACAGCTTCAGTCTCCTTAAACGCAGCCTGCAGTAAACTGACAGCACCGCTGTTTCCAACACGCTTCAGTCCCTCGATCAGCTCATGCACCGTCCCCCCAGACACCTGCAGGACATACAGACCACCAACAACTGAGACCAGACCAACTACAGGACACCATCATGTTGCTACAGCTACAACAGAAGACCAAATAACATTGACGATATTGTGAGATTTAAATATGTGAATAACTATCTTAAATAAACTGATAAATGACCTTCACAATCACTATGCATCAGAAATACAATACTGACAAAAATCTGATCAAGGAATAGTTCATATTTAGGAAACATCTGTTCAGGTAAACATTTATTTAACTGTTATTTAACTGTTTTACAGTAAAGGCCCGGTCATACCAAGGGTGATAACAGTAACTAAAAATACATAACTTTATAAATAAATAACATCAAAACTATACTGTTAACAATACAGTATAACATTATCGTTGTAATCAAGTGACTGATTTTTTTTTACAGCTAATGAGCAATACAACACTAACAGCCAATCAAAATCCATTTAAAATGAAAGGGCTTGTGCATACAAGCTTATAACACACAACGTTACCTTCCACTGGTGTGAATGCTAACATAGTTGTCATTATAGTTATTTTTAAAGTTCATTATTCGTTATCATTTTTGGCGTGAACAGGCCTTGAGTACAGTAACACTCAGATGCAGACGAATGTCAGTTTATTATCCAGCTTAATAACTGTTTGTCTGTGTTTGTCAGTTTTACCTCATAGCTGTCCAGCAGCTTCCCAGCTGGGCAGGAGCTGAGCCTAAAGGCGCTGGTCAGAATGCCCAGACCCAGAGCATGAGCCAAACTTTCCCAGCCTCCCGTCTGCTCCTCCAGCGCCTGGCAGAGGCCCTGCTTCATCTCACAACTCAAGCTGCTCATGTCACCTGCCCACACAAGCCAAACACCGATAAACACACACGTATCAACACCTGACCACAAACAAAACCAAGAAGATCCTAAACTCATCTCAGACCTTGTGGAGGAACAACAACTGTGGCAGGTTGATACTCTTGTCCATTAAGAATATCAAACACCTGAGAGCACAGAACAAAGATCATGTATTACATTCAAAACCAAAGACAACCGATAATACAATGACATTATATAATACAACAGACATCCAATGAAAACACACCTCTGCACTGCTCGCCATGTTCAGAGGCGTTGTCCCGGGAATATAGCCTTCATCCTCCTCTTCCTCATCACATGCAGCACATATCTCATCGTCTTTATAGAACAATGGCTCAAAGTTTTCTCTATGTGGATCTGCACCTACAAACAGAAACCAGTCACTTCAGGAAACAGAAGAGAGCAGAGATACACCACTAACTGGTTCCTCTATGCAAAGATCTAGATCAAATCTAGACAGGTTTGACTGTAAGGCTATATTTTACTGTGTTGACACAGGTGTGACAGAATATGCACACTCTGCACCTGTAACACACACACACTTCCTCACCTGCGGCCATGAGAAGTGCACTCAGTTTGGTTAAGCCCCGCCCTGCAGCAATATGCAAGGGGGTGGAGCCATTATATGTGACACTGTCTACATTTGCATTACCCTGCGGAGACAGAATGTTACGTGTGTCAAATTAAAATGTGTCAACAATTCAACTTATGGATTTATATTACATATATGCATTTATAAAGGCCTTTACCCAAACAACTTACAGGTTATTTAATTTGATCAGTTTGTGTGTTCTCTGGGAATCGAACCCACAACGTTTTGTGCAATGTTCTACTAACTAAACTACAGGAACACTTTAAAAAAGATAAGTGGAAAACTGCTATAGCAAGGCAGAATATTGTGGCATGTTTAGTAGAACTGTTATCAATACAGAAAGGTGGGGGTGCTGAACTGTACCTCCAGCAGGAGACACCCTGCGAGGGAAAGGTTGTCCATCTCTACGGCCAGGTGGAGCGCCGTGCGGCCACATGTAAGCTCCTGACCTTCCCCGCCTGCCCCGCCCTCCAGCAGAGCCCTCACGCAACGGAGGCTGTTTGCCTGCACGGCAAGGTGGAGCGGACAGAGACCTGAGCACACGACACATGTACGTCAACACACCTGAGCACATCAAACCCCTAAAAAGCCGAATCTTCACTTATCACTATAAATCAGAAGATCTCACATTAAAAATCAGGTGTACCTGCTGTGTTAGGGACGCTAGTTAACCGTGCCACCGATTTGTGTTTAAGCAGCATTTGTAGCACATCCCCGTCCTTATGCTGAGCTGCCAGGTGAAGTGCTGTGTTACCATGACGATCTGTGAGCGTGACATCCGCTCCGGCCTCCATCAAAGCCTCCACCACTTCTTTCTGCTGCGTCACCACCGCTAAGTGCAAAGGAGTCTGGGATAGATCAGAGGACGTAATTGGCTATTGAACGCTGAGAAGTTTCTTGCTAATGTTGATTCCTGTAACTAGCATTATTATTGTACTACAGCATCCCTACGGTAATGTTACAGTATACTGGTGGTATACCTGATACAGATCGTTCCTCATGTTCAATACATCCTCTCCAGGGAGAACTGAGATGATCTGAGCTAGATTTCTTACTGCATCTGTCTGACTGTGGATCACGCCAAGATGCAAACCTCTGTATCACAAAACAGAAAACTAAAATTAGTTATAAAGAAAACCTCTGAGGTCATTTTTCCCGTTGATGTGTGTCTTTCTTGAGGAAGTGGGAAGTTTATGAAAACAATTTCTCAAGAATTATGAGGTTGGTGTTTTTAGACTTACGTGTCCCCGTTCTCATCCTGAGTGGTCATGAGGGGGCGCTGTGGAGCCAGAAGCGCTCTAGCGTCACCGGTTACCGCATAATTAAAGAGCGCTTGAGCATGTCTCTCCGCAAACTCGGCCAAATGCGGCTCAGTCACTCTCTCTGGAAAGAGCATCGATAAATATATACGCTTGATTAAATTTGGGTTTGACTTTAGGTTCATGATATGCAAGAAAACTTCCTAAGTTTGTTATTGTACTGACTACCAATAGCAGTAAAGGCAATAGACCACAAACATTTATTTAACACAGTTTAATGTGAATAAATTATATAAACTAAAAGTTATTGTAGGCCTTACCTGTGGCATTTAACTTAAGATCTTCTGTACGCTCTGTATCTTCACTCTTTACCCCAAGATTGGCTGTTTCAGGTTGGGCACAAATTCGCACCACACCACCTGCTGCTGGATCATCATCATCATCACTGTTGCTGTCTTCATCGCTATCTTCTACAGGCTCTTGAGATGCTATCAGAAGGAGAACATTCATTGTCTTCAGGCCTTTCAGACTTTTCAGCAACAGTCTCAGGGTTTTGGGGTTCTATGACTCTTTACAGGGAACCCTAATCTTTTTTTAAAAAACATTTTTCACTTTTCTAAAAGTAAATATTTTATGTGAGTGTACAGTCAATGCCAGTGTATTGAAGGCAGGTTGACTGACAGGCAGTATGTTGATTGACAGACTGATTGAAAGCAGGTTAACTGACAGCCACTTACTCTGTTTAATGCTGGTCCCGCCTCCTCCCATTCCTGGGGAGAAGTTGTATCCAGACCCATAATTGTTGTAGGTTTGATAACCCTGGAAATAATGTCCTAGAAGAAAAACGTTGAACGTTTAAACTAAAGTAACCGCTACAAAAATGTTATGTAATGTTTTAGCCAGAATTTTTGAAAGACCTTTCAAGATTCAATCAATCCAAAAATTCCAGTGCTACGGAATTTTTAGTCTTTTAGTAAAAATGCATATGTACCTCCGCCCCCTTCTCCACTGGGACCGCCCCCTGATGCAGGCCCACCCCCTCCTCCTCTAAACAAGCCCCCAGTTCCGCCACTGTAGTCCTGGAAATGGGGAAGGGTCTTCTGTCTCTTTCTCTGGACTTCTTCTTTATCTAAACACAGTTTAGGAAAAATGATTCGGATATTGTGAATCACAGTGAGGAAAGTGAGGAATTATATTGATGAAAGGGGCAAACTGAGATTAATGTAGGACAAAAGTATAGCTGGTTGTAGACAGTACCTATAATCTGTGGGTGGTAGGTAAAGGGCTTTGGCTCGCTCGTTTCATTGTCCGACTTTCTTTTAAGCTGCACAAATACAGAAATGGGCTTCTGAAGGTTCTGGTCCCGATATTTAGGTGTCTTAAAGACAATGGCGAACTATGGGATAGAATTGGGAAAAGGAAAACAGAGCATTCCTTTAAATACATAATTTAAACAGGAATCACAAGGAATTGCATGTGGTCAGAGTACTAACCTGTCTGTGGACATCGGTGGGGGAGAAATCTCCGTAGGCTTCCCAGGTTAAACCCGATTCATCATCCTCATAAAATCTCACCTGAATGTCATCTGTCACAAAACAAAACCATGACATCATGTATGAGAAACGTAAGAAATCTCACCTGAATGTCATCTGTCACAAAACAAAACCATGACATCATGTATGAGAAACGTAAGAATTACTATKAACCGAAGGGGAAAGAAAGAGGAACTTGTTTTCAAACACACACACACACACACACAGATATGATTTAAATATCTCAATATGCTGTACGCCTGCTTCCGCAAAACACACAATTTAACACATAAAAGAAACTGACACATGGTCAGAAAACATCACTGTGGACATTAATTCCTTATGACCACTGCTGTCTGAGAAAAAGAAACAAGACTTACAAGAAATAATGAGTCAAGATCAGTCAGCCATTGTTCTAATAAGGACTGTCATTCTCGTTTTGTTAGGAGATTCGCTATAACCAAAAACTGTTACTGACAAATAGCGTGACAAAAAACACGTCAGAGAAATATTATTGGTTGGGATATCTGCAAATAACATTGATGAAAATGCTGCGTTTCCTACTCAACCTGACTGTTTATGGGGAATTCATGCTTATAGTGAAGAGAGGAGACAAGAAAATATGACGCAATGATAAAGTAAATGAAGATGTGGATGAGGACACAGGTGGAAAAACAACACAGGAGAACTAGAGAACAAGTCGGTTGATAACTGACACACAACAAACTTTCTCTAGCTGTCACTGGGCATGTTCATTTGCAAGTAAGATGGGGAATTCCCTACAGCTGGAAACCTGCAGTAAAAACTTCCTTCATGAAAGGACACGCAGGACAGATGGTGGCATATAATCTGTAGGTAACAGGTTAAAGCACTTTAAACGTATTAATTCAGCTGCAGGTGGTTCCATTTAAAAAATGTTACAGCATAACTTCTATCAGACCACAGGCGCAAACATCTTATAAACTTTAAAAAACACACAAACATATCTTTAAAAAGGGCACACAGTAATACATTCGTCACCTTTAATTGTAATTTTAGTCAAAGTTAAAAACGTCGCTATTTGGTTTTTCTGTATATTTGTTCAGTACAGTTTGTATATTTACGTCACGTCTGCTCTGATTGGCTAAACTCTTTGCGCGTAAAATGAGTAATTCCACCCCGATGGAGTCTTTACAGATAAATGAAGGCGTATATGCAAATATGGTTGTGATGTCATAACCACGGCAACATCTAAACAAACTGTTCTGTGAAGGTTAGATTTGAACAGGGTTCTATATTAGATTAGATTAGAACTGTTCTCAGTTTAACTTTCAAGGTGGCCCCAAGATAAAAAATTTTTTTTTAAAATAAAACAACACAAGCATTAAAAATAAGCTAAAACAAACAAAAAAAAATCCTAATGTTTGAATACTTTTATTACTTTTTCATTCTGTTCAGGAATGACAGAGGTGTGACGCTTTCTGTCACACCTATTTTAATGTTTTCAAACCTTTCTGGACTTTGTCACACAGCAGGTAGACCTCCTCTCCTCCAGTGACACAGCCGGCTGTCCGATCCATTCGCACTATCTTCAGATTGGAGGCATTGGGAGCCTCTGAGAAACCACAAGAGACAAAAAAGTGGCTTGTTTATTTATTGTGGTGCATCTTTGTTTTTTTTTGAGAACCACAGTGGTCATATTTTATAAACATGAACTCTGACAGCAGCGAGAGAAATGGAGAGAAAGACGAGAAACAAAGGAAGGGAAAACGAAAGTGTGGGTCGGGTTTCGGTGCGAGAGAGGAAGCGAATACTCGACGGTTCTTTAAGAAAGAGCGAGAGTGCGGGATCGAGAGTGAGAGAAAATCAAGAAAGATCAAATTCATTTATAGCTTTATGTTCTTGTTCAAAACAAAGGCAACTCACATGACCATCATTTTGAATGCTGGTCTCTGATACTACATTATATAAGTAAATCAGCCAATGAGATAAATGCATGGCATTGTTATTTCTTTTACTGATTAAACATTATACAGTAAATACGACTGACTGCTGCTCTGTTAACTCCTTAAGAAATTAATAAGTTAAGAATCTGATCAAAAAATTCACTATACACAGTAGTTGTAGCCAATTGGTGGTCCTATAAAAATGATGTTTTTGATTGGCTTACCTAATATTAGGGCGGGAACAACAGTTAAAATGTCAGCTGGTTTACACCAAAGCAGATACATGTACTCAGCTATCAATGGGCAAACTTTACCTTACTTACATGAGGTTGCGATGAAAAACAATGAGTAATATGAAAAAGCACAGTTGGGTGTGGCTTTAAACAAGTCAAAACAAGGTAGAACGTGATTTTAGGCTGGTTTTGGGCACAACACACAGTGTAGTTGTTTACTATAGAGTCAATTAACGTGTGGTTTTGGGTGTGTGCAAATTAGCTGTGTAACAATGGCTTAGTAGTGACTTAGTAGTAGTAATACCACCCCGGTCATTCATTGTTAATTCATCCAATCTTTTAAACTTCCTTTAGAACAAATTAATAACAAAGATAAAATATCTCCCATTTTTCAAGTTGTCACTTCATTGCATAAGACTATTAACAGGAATCAGAATGCCGCTATTTCATAAACAAACATCTTTGGCTGAATTTACAGCAACAACAAACATACTGTGATACATACATTTAACATAATATAAAATAATAATTCATACAATTTCAGATTTTAGCCAATACAATGACCCCCTAGTCAATTAACCAATTAAGGATAAAGGAACTCACTGCTGTCATAGATGGGCTCTGATATGACGGGATCCAGTCTGCGGGAGAATCCTCCATCACTGTCAGGCAGGAATGCTGTGAACATGAGCCGGACGACGCTCAGGTCCATCTCCTTCGCCTGCTGGGCGGCCGCACAGCTTATCAGGTTCCTCTCGTGATCTGAAACACATTTAAGGTTGATGTGTTTGGTTGAGGCTGATTTTACTGCTGAAGAGTTCAGGACCTCTGCATTCCATTAAAGAATCAACAATTATTAACCTTTCTTATTACTGATTAGCCACTTAGCCAACGTTTATATCAGAAGTAAGTCAGGGACAATCTCAGGAAACTTTCACACTGCCAGGTTAGTCTGAAATGGTTTGCATGAAAAATTGTTAGATTGGAGAGCACTAACGGACGCTAAATGGTACCTAAAAAGTTTGAACTGAGCAGTTCCGGCCCGAATAAGATGCAATGTGTACCAGATGCATACACTGAAAGGTTTTGCTACATGAGAGTTGAGTGACATGAGGTTAATGGCATAATTGTGATATTTTATGGCTCGCAGGCAGCAGGCTTTGATTCTAAAACCTTTTATTTACCGGAACTAAGGTTTAATCATCAGTCAATATGCGATATTGATGTAATCAGTCATGGCTTTCACACAGACTTTACCTGAGAGTTCTCTGGGTTGCCG
Organism: Ambastaia sidthimunki; assembly: GCA_036877625.1. Classification (NCBI taxonomy): domain Eukaryota; kingdom Metazoa; phylum Chordata; class Actinopteri; order Cypriniformes; family Botiidae; genus Ambastaia; species Ambastaia sidthimunki. Next base: position 3,837 of record JAZGTK010010238.1, on the reverse strand, counting down.
GACCTCTCCTTGCTGGGTGTCTATATCATGATGGATGTATATGCCGTAGTTGTATCCCATCCGGCAGGCCTCCGCCATCCTCTCCTCCAGAACTTTACTCACGTTCTTCTTTGTCACATGCAGAATGCCGAGGTTGGGAAAACTGCAGAACAACATTTCTGACGGTTACCATCAACGTTACACAGATTACTGATCAAAACAAGAGGTTTAAAAAAGTTTGAACAGATGTTGAGGAATACATTCAGACCTGATGCTGGTGTCTTTCGGTTGCAGGTCTGCAATGCAGATTCCCTTGTCACACTGTTTGCCCACCAGGCTGTGAGCGTGAAGATGTGGCTCCTCTGTGTTGGTCACCAGCTGAACTACCACTCGTGCTGCACCCTGATAGTTACAGATCTGGGGAAACAATAAAACAGTTCATCTTAAAAAGAACAAAAAATAATTGCTAGTTCAAAAGTCTGATTGTGTGAGCCATGTTCAAGAGGTGGAAAACTTAACATTTTCACAATATCATTTGTGATTCATCCTTGAGAAGGTGCAACAAACACACAAATAAAAAAAATCAACATACAAGTCCAACCAAAAAGTCCAACCCTGTCATGGCAGCTTGATGTAACATCAACATCATTAATAGCATCTGATGTAGATTTACAGATACTGGCTACATGATCTGAACTCAAAAAAAAAAAGTGTAGACACTCAATACATTATGGTGAGGAATGTCACAGGTATGGTAATCTCATTTCTGTGGGGAATTCCCTGCATTTGTGGACTTTTCCACAACAAAATTTAGTCATTCTTATCATTATCATCTATGAGAAAGATCAACAAACACACAGAAGAACAAATTAACATACAAACCAAAAAGTTCAACCCTGTCTTGGCAACTTGATTTAAAAGTTATTCTTAAATATTATTTTTAAAAGCTCACCATTGTGTTGGATTTAAATATCAGCTCATGTTGACTTATACACCAGGGTGTGTGGTTTGACTGCGGTGGTTTTCATAGGCAAAGTTCGAAAACACTTTCTCTGGCATGAAATGACTCATAGACATAGAAATATCAACCTCCAGAAAAAAATACCCAGTCAATATCAAAGAATATGGACATGAGCCACGCAAGAAAGATTAAGGTGTTTGATCTCACGAAAGGTCTTGATGCAACAAAATGTGCAATGATAAATTATTACCTCCCCCATCATCCAATCAGAGTAAAAAACACTACACAGCTAAATTGTATTATGGATAACAGCTGAGCTAATTTCCTCTTACAGTAAGCAATGATACAAAATTAACTGAGCTGGAAGTCCCTACAATAAACCTTTATTATAAACATATTAAAGCATATCATGCAGAACCTAATTATTACTGTACAAAGAAAAGACCATTTATTGACAAAGCAGGAAAAACAATTAGTTAAAATAATTAACTCTGTAACGCGACTGCCCACAAACACTTCAACAATGAATATCTTTACCCGCTCAATCACAGTGAGGCAATGATTAGAAAGCCAGATTCTCCTAATATTGTGTGTCAAATACATGTATTCTTACATATGTGAAAAGATTTCTGCATATCCTTCTGAAATATTCTAAGAATTAGGAAGATTTCTGGCTATTTTAATCATAACATCTCAAGCAGTGCATTTCTGTGTGGATGTGATTCTATCACCAAGTGTGTGTTCTTGTACAAACAACGATGTTTGAGTTACAAACTGTCACATTTCATACGCAGTGACCATAAACTCAGGGGAATAAATTCTTAATATGAGTTACAGTTAAAGCGTCAAACTCAAACATCAACGTAACACATGCATGACATAATTTGTCGATTAATACCAAATAAACACACATCTGCACTTCTTTAAAATGAAAAATGTTAAACATAAATGCATCAACTAGAATTACAGCTAAGCCTACTGTCACTCAGAGGTGTGTGTGTGTGTGTGTGTGTGTGCGTGTGTGTCAGAGTGTGTTGGAGTGAGAGTGGGCGAGCTGTCACACACCACGTTTCTCTCTGATGTTGCGTCACACAGAACAGTCTTCCCACTAATTACCTCAGTGACACATTGAGGAAATTCCCAAATCAACTTAATTCGCAAAAACAAAGATGTTCTGTCTTTTCTCTGTTTCCTTTTTGCTTGCTTATGTTTATCCTGATTTGAGCTGACATAGATAAGCAGTTATAAGGGAGCAGAAGCTACTATTTTTAGCCCAAATATTGCATAAGCTTGATTTATCTGCTGATGAAAGAGCCACTAAGATCACGGCACACAGCACACAGTGTCAAACTACATTTGCATTTCCTAAAGGAAATACCAGAGCTTACAAAACAACAAGAAAATAGTGTTAAAGCTTTAGGTGAAATTTGGATCCACGAACCAATCACAATTGAGAACGAAAATTAAAGCCAGAAGGAAGACCAATCGCAATTCAGGATGCAAATTACAAATTAGATTTGGAAAACGATGTCAATCAATAGGAGATTTTTAACATTTAAAGTTCTTTATTTTACAAATAAGTTTTTATAGGCAGATATTAAGGTTTGTAATCAAGCAAACAAAATCTTAAACCCAACCAAGTATAAGAAAACATTCATTTCATTTCAGGACATCAGAAGAGATCTATTTAACCTACCTTCACTTGTGGGTATGACTTCCTGTTCTTCTCACTGGAGGCCCCTGGGAGTCCTCCATGGGAGGGGCCCTCACATCCATAGCGGAACCTAAAGCCTCTCTTTGAGGTGAGAAGGTTAGATTTAATGTTACATTATAATTTGTTTGTTATTGCCATTGCCTGTTGCTTCCCAAGCTACCAGTTTCTGCACAACCTTTCTGCCATAACAGTGTATTTGTCTGAACTTTCAAAAAATATATCAGTGTTGTCTGACAATTATAAACAGCAAAACTGTTATGTGTATTACCTGCTTTGGTTGTTCGACAATTTGCAGATAAGGTCCATCTACTGTAGAAAGACACATACAAAAAAACCCTCAATGAACAGCACTTACAGGAATAGTTTAACAATGTCACAAACAAAGATGTTAGAAAAAACATACATGCTAACATACATGCAAGAAATAAATAACTAACGGAAAGCTCTATAAAAATAGCCCATATGACTCATGCAATGAGTGCCGTCATGTGTTGTATTTTAACATAAATTTCTAAGAATTTTTTGAAGCTTGATTTATGGCTGATCTCATTTACAGTTGTTGCATGAATAAGATTATTCTGCATAACTGTGTGTTTCTCAGTTAATCTGGTTGGTTAATATTCCCAGATCTGTGATTCATTCAGAAGACTGCATAACTGTTTTAGAAAAAAAAAACCTTCTAACCCTTCCCCTCTCTCCCCACAGGCACCACATCTAGCACTGGAATATTGGAATTTTGTACTTCGGGTAAAACTGTATCTAAGTATGGCTGATGTTTATTGTCGTTTTTGATTTTTCACTTCTATTTTCTCCTCACACTGTAAGTCGCTTTGGATAAAAGCGTCTGCTAAATGCCTAAATGTAATTAATATCAACAGCACACTGCACTGCCTCAATGGCACACAGAACTTGCTGGATTAGAACCTCGTCTCATGGGCTTTCTGGACATGAAGAACATTAGAGTATTTGCTGACAGCTTTCTGTAGATAAACTCCAGGCCAAAGTTCTCGTTGTACCACGTGTTTCCACTGAAGTGTAAGCTTCTTCCTGTGCTGTATAAGGACTGAGACCACATCCTTCACCAAGCGATGCTACATCGACTGCCAAACCTGCAGAGTTTAACCTTTTCAGCCCAGATTTAGTGTGTCCACCATTACCAACATACTCAAATTATGAAACAATT